>CAUYRH010152437.1:0-37557 GCA_963574655.1 Perodicticus potto
CATTAAGTAGACTTCAAAACAAATGGGCCTAACACACATTTATAGAATATTCTACCTAACAACCACAGAATATACATTCTTCTCATTAGCAAATGGAACAATTTTCAGTGTAGACAATATGTTAGTCTATAAATCTCAATATATTTAAAAATATGAAAATTATATCTTCTCAGACCACAGTGGAATAAAAGTGAAAATCAATTTCAAAATAAATTTTAAAAACTGTACAAATATATGGAAATCAAACAACCTGCTCCTGAATTATCTTTGGGTTAATGAGGAAATCAAGATGGAAATTAAAATTGTTTTGAAAGAAATGAAAATAATGGCATAATATAGACAAAATCTGAGAATTCACAGAAAAAGTAGTGCTAAGTGGGAAAGTTTATAGCATTAAATACCTACATCAATGACTGAAAGCTGATGCATTAACAATCTGATGTTGCACCTCAAAGAACAAGAAAAATGACATCAAATGAAGGAAAAAGAAGAAAAAAACAACAAAACAAGGACAAGAGTAAACAATAAATGATACTACCAATTATCAATGAAATGAGAAGTTGTTTCTTTGGAAAGATAAACGAAATTGCTAGACTGCTACTAGATTAACAAAGAAAACAAGAGAGAAGATTCAAATAGCTAAATAAAAAATAGAAAAATAAAATTGATATGACAGAAGTACAAAAGATCATCTGAGAGTATAATGAACATTTCTACACCCACAAGCTAGAAAACTTTGAGGGAATAAATCAATTCCTGAAAATATGCAAACTCCTAACAATGAATCAGGAAGAACTAGAGATCCTTAACAGACTAATAATGACTAATGTGATTGAATCAGTAATAAAAAATATCTTACAACAACAACAACAAAAAGCCCAGGACCACATGGACTCATAGCCAAATTCTACCAGAAACACAGTGAAGAACAGGTAGTAATTCTTCTGAAAGTCTTCAAAATCATTAAGGAGGTAATCCTCCCTAATTTATTTCACGAAGTCAGTATCACTGTGATTCAAAAGCCAGGAAAGACCACAACAAAGAAAGAAAACTACACACAAATATCCCTAATGAATATAGATGCAAAAATCCTCAACAATGGGTGGTGCATGTGGCTCAAAGAAGTAGGGCACCGGCCCAATATGCCAGAAGTGGCAGGTTCAAACCCAGCCCTGGCCAAAAACTGCAAAAAAAAAACAAAAATCCTCAACAAATTACTAGCAAATTGAATTCAACACCACTTCAAAAACATAACACATTACAATCCAGTAGGTTGTTTTTCAGGCATGCAAGTATGGTTCAACACACACATGTCAAAACATGTGAAGAGAATTAAAAACAAAAAAAAAATGTTCATTTCAGGCAGTGCCGCCCCATATACCAAGGGTGGTGGGTTCAAACCCCTCCCTGGCCAAACTGCAACAACAACAACAAAAAAAAAATAGCTGGGCATTGTGGCAGGCACCTATAGTTCCAGCTACTCAAGAGACTGAGGCAGGAGGATTGCCTAAGCCCAGGAGTTGGAGGTTGCTATGAGCTGTGTGATGCCATAGCATTCTACCCAGGGCGATAAAGTGAGACTCTGTCTCAAAAAAAAAAAAAATGATCATTTCCATAAATGCACAAAAAGCATTTGACAAAATCTAGCATTGCTTCATGATAAAAACTCTCAATAAGGCTCAGGGCCTGTAGCACAGTGGTTATGGTGCCAACCACACACACTGAAGGTGGAGAGTTCAAGCCTGGCCCTGGCCAGCTAGACAATGATGACAACTGCAACAAAAAATAGCTTGGCATTGTGGTAGGCGCCTGTAGTCCCAGCAACTTGGGAGGCTGAGCAAGAGAATCACTTAAGCCCAAGAGTTTGAGGTTGCTGTGAGCTATGATGCCACAGCACTCTACTGAGGGTGGCATAGTGAGACTCTGTCTCAAAAAAAAAAAATCAATGGTCAGCAAAGATCTGGCTAGTAAAGGAGTTGAATTGGGGAAGCACAGGGATTGTTTTAACTAAAAAAAAAAAAAACTCTCAATAAGCTGGGCATGGAAAGAGCAAACTTCAAAATGAGAAACCCCATATATGACAAACACAGCCAACAGCACACTGAATGAGGAAAAGTTGAAAGCAGCTCCATGAGAACCAGAATATGACAAGAATGCCTACTCACACCACCTCTATTCACCATAGTACTGGAAGTTATAGTCAGAACAACCAGGCAAGAGAAAGCAATAAAGGAGGTCCAAACTGGAAAAGGGAAACTTAAATTATCTGTTTACTGATGATATGATTTTACATCTAGAAAACCCCAAATATTCCTCCAAAAGTCTTCAAAATTTGATGAATGAATTTAGTAAACTCTCAGATTACAAAATCAATGTACAAAAATCAGCCAGGCATGGTAGCTCAAGCCTGTAATCCTAGCATTCTGGGAGGCCCAGGCAGGTGTATTGCTTGAGCTCACAAGTTCGAGACCAGCCTGAGCAAAAAGTGAGACCCGGACTCTACTAAAAATAGAAAAACTGAGGCAAGAGAATCACATGAGCCCAAGAGTAGGAGGTTGCTGTGAGCTATGATGTCATGGCACTCTACCAAAGGCGACAAAGTGAGACTCTGTCTCAAAAAAAAAAAAAATGTACAAAAATAATTAGAATTTCTAATCACTGGCTCGGCGCCTGTGGCTCAACGGGCTAAGGCGCCAGCCACGTACACCTGAGCTGGCGGGTTCGAATCCAGCCCGGGCCCGCCAAACAACAATGATGGCTGCAACCCAAAAATGGCCGGGCGTTGTGGCGGACGCCTGTAGTCCCAGCTACTTGAGAGGTGGAGGCAGGCGCCTCGCTTGAGCCCAGGAATTGGTGGTCGCTGTGAGCTGTGATGCCACCGAACTCTATCCAGGGTGACAGCTTGAGGCTCTGTCTCAAAAAAAAATAGAACAAGGAGACAGAAAATCATTAAGGATATGTTAACACCTGTGTAGCAGTAGCAACCAACTTGACCTTACTTACATTTGCAGGACACTCCACCCAATGACAGCAAAATACCCATTCTTTTCAACTGCACATGGATCATTCTCCACAATAAACCACATTTGGGTCATAAAACAAACCTTAACAAATATAAAAGATGGCCAGTTGCAGTGTTTTATGCCTGTAATCCTAGCACTCTGGGAGGCTGAGGTGGGAAGACTGCTTGAGTTTAGGAGTTTGAGACCAGACTGACCCCTATCTACTAAAATTAAAAAAAATAATCGAGGCATAGTGACTTGCACCTATAGTCCCAGCTACTTGGGAGACTGAGGCAAGAGGATCACTTGAGCCTAAGAGTTTGAGGTTGCTGTAAGCTATGATGATGCCACAGCACTCTACCCAGAGTGACAGAGTAAGACTCTCTCTCAAACAAAACAAAACAAATATAAAATAACTGAAATCAGGGCGGCACCTGTGGCTCAAAGGAGTAGGGTACCAGCCCCATATGCCAGAGGTGGCAGGTTCAAACCCAGCCCCAGCCAAAAAAAAAAAACAAACTAAAATAACTGAATAGAATTAAATTAGAAATGCTCCTAACAGACCATTAACAGAATTAAATTAGAAATCAATTTCTAATCAAATCAATTGATTAGAAATCAATAAATTAGAAAATCCCCAAATTTTGGAAAACAAGCTATGTACTTCTAAATAACCCATAGATCAAAGCTGAAGACATAAATAAAATTAGAAAATATTTTGAACTCCTGGCACTCTGGGAGGCTAAGGCATGTGGATTGCCTGAGCTCAGGAGTTCAAGACCAGCTTGAGCAAGAGTGAGACCCTGTCTCTAAAAAATAGCCAGGTGTTGTGTGGGCACCTGTAGTCCCAGCTACTTGAGAGGCTGAGGCAAGAGGATCGCTTGTGCCTAAGAGTTTGAAGTTGCTGTGAGCTATGATGCCACAGCAAGGCTGACAAAATGAGACTCTTGACTCAAAAAAAAAAGGAAGAAAATATTTTGAACTGAATGAAGATGAACACATCATCAATATTTTTGAGACACAAGCAGTGCTTAATGGAAAACAGTTTTAAATATTTAGATTAGACTGGGACTACAGGTGCCCACCACAACACCCGGCTATTTTTTTCAGAGATGAGGTCTCACTCTAGCTCAGGCTGGTATCGAACCTGTGAGCTCAGGCAATCCACCTACCTCAGCCTCCCAAGTGCTGGGATTATAGACATGAGCCATCAGCCTGATAGTGTTTGGAATATTTATTGATGACATTTGGAGGGGAATTTGGGGAGCTTGCTAAGTGCAGAAAATGTTCAATATTTTGATCTGAGCAGTAGTTACATATCATATACATATGTAACATGTTTACTATGTATATATATGTAAAAATTCATCAAGCTGTATACTTAAAATGTGTGTACTTCACTGTCTTTAAGTTATATTGCAATAAAAAATGAAAAAAAAAAAATGAGAGAGTAGCCCCTCCCCTGAAAAAGGAGTCTTTATACCACTATCTTAAATAAAATTTTAAAAATAGAACTTACGAAGGCGGCGCCTGTGGCTCATCAAGTAGGGCGCCGGCCCCATATACCAAAGGTGGCGGGTTCAAACCTGGCCTCGACCAAACTGCAAAACAGAAAACTAGCTGGGCGTTGTGGCGGGCACCTGTAGTCCCAGCTACTCGGGAGGCTGAGGCAAGAGAATCACCTAAGCCCAGGAGATGGAGGTTGCTGTGAGCTGTGTGATGCCACAGCACTCTACCAAGGGCGATAAAGTGAGACTGTCTCTATTAAAAAAAAAAAAAAAAAGAACTTACAATACACATTAAAAATATAAAATATTGAGGGTCTTACCTAACAAATGCAATCAGTGTAACCCGGTTTCTTGTTCCCTTAATGAATCCCCAAAAATAAATTTAAAAATACATATATAGGGCAGCGCCTGTGGCTAAGTGGGTAGGGTGCCAGCCCCACATACCGAGGGTGGTGGGTTTAAACCCAGCCCCAGCCAAACTGCAACAAAAAAACAGCCAGGCGTTGTGGCAGACGCCTGTAGTCCCAGTTACTCGGGAGGCTGAGGCAAGAAAATTGCCTATGCCCAGGAATTGGAGGTTGCTGTGAGCTATGTGACTCCATGGCACTCTATCAAGGGCAAGAAAGTGAGACTCAGTCTCTACAAAAAAAATATATATATATATATAATATTCATTACAAAACATTTACAAAATATTCTCTGAGTGTTGGCCACCTCTATAAAATGTTGTGATGAATACTTTGTAAATAAAGGGACGTTTAGCTACAATTTCCCATGTTCCCTATGTATGGTGACTTTTTGGACACTCTAATATCCGTATACCATCTAAAGTTACTCCTTGCACACTAGGAAAGAATTAAAGTCCCACACTTTGATTAATGCCTTCCAGGCACTCTGGTTTTTATATGAGCTTGGGCTTGGATGCTGGCAACCTGCAGAAGGGCTGGAGCCAAGTGGAGATTGCATAGCTAGGATTATGCTTTGTCACCAGCCTGGGCTAGGGTTATTGAATGCTGAGGCTCTGCTTCAAGACACATGCCAGTAAACTAGAAGAGGGGGAGAAGACAAATTGGAAACAGGGGCAAAGAAAAAAGGCCAAGGGCAGATTCCCTCACATTCTGGCATGTAGCCGGAGTCCTGGACTCCTGACCTCACCACAGATGCAATAGATGTAAAACAAGCCAATTGGTTTCCAAGTGGGAAGGGCGCCAGCCATGACTTTTGCTGCCCAAGGAATCAATAATAATCATTCTTATGATTCATGTTCATCCTGTTTTATTGCAAAGCACTTTACCGAAAAGCCCATTGACTTAGCCAAGAACTTCAGGGCCAGGAGCCAGGACACCTGGGCTCTGGATCTGTGTGTAGGTTTGGAACTTTCTTGGGGTCTCAGATTCCATATTCTCCCATTGTAACATGGCTAGTGACATCTGTGGAGTGTTTTACAGTTTTACATATATCATCTCATTTGACCCTCCAAACCCTGATGAGGAAAGTGAAATAAATAGAATTGTTATCCTTTTTTTTTTTTTTTTTAAAGTAGAGCCAGGGTCTTGTTATGTTGCCCAGGCTGGTCTTGAACTCCTAGGTTCAAGCAATTCTCCTGCCTTGCGAGGAGGCCTCCCGGAATGCTGGCATCACGAGATGCCATGCCTGGCCTAGGATCACAATTCTAATTTTACAGATATGGAAACTAGTCACCTATGGGACTAGGTGAGGTTAAGTTGTGTTCAAATACAAACATTATGAAGACAGTGGGGGCTGGGTGCAGTGACTTATGCCTATAATCCTAGCCCTCTTGGGAGGCCGAGTGGGAGGATCCCTTGAGCTTAGGAGTTTAACACCAACCTGACCAATATGAGACTCATCTCTACTAAAAATAGAAAAGTTATCCAGGGATCCCTGTAGTCCCAGCTACTCAGGAGGATGAGGCAGGAGGATTGCTTGGCCCTAGGAGTTTGAGGTTGCTGTGAGCTAGACTGAGGCTATGGCACTCTAGCCCAGGCAACAGAGACTCTGTCTCAAAAAAAAAAAAAAAAAAAAGGGTGGGGACTGGGATTTTTAATTCCAAACCTTTTGTCCTTTCCCAGTCAAATCAATAGTTAGCTGTATACCCAATTTCAGTGCAGTGTGAGATGGCTTAATCCTACACAAATGCTCTGTATATGTTTCAAGCACAGATCTGGGTTTGTGGAGCTGAAACTTTTACAACTGAGACTTCTCTTTTAAAAAAGAAAAAAATGAATATGAAACTAAATATAGAGCTTTGGACAGGCCCTGCAAGTAAGGGGCTTTGAAGCTTAAACTTCATTAGCATCACAGTAAATCTGCCTCTTCAACATGCCAGTGCCCTCTAAAAAAACACTCGGGCGGTGCCTGTGCTCAGTGAGTAGGGCGCTGGCCCCATATACCGAGGGTGGCAGGTTCGAACCCAGTCCCGCCCAAACTGCAACAAAAAAATAGCTAGGCTTCTGTCAGGCGCCAGTAGTCCCAGCTACAGCTGTGACGCCAAGGCACTCTACCGAGGGCGATAAAGCGAGAGTCTCTAAAAATAAATAAATAAAATAAATTTTAAAAACCCAGACACACCAGGTCTTGACAGGATTTTCCTCCCGGTTTCTGAAACGTGGCAGAAGTGGAATGTGAAGTCCTGGGAAAGGAATCTCTCTTCTCCTAGAGACAAGAAGAATTACAGCAGAAGCAAAGAGGGCGGTGTGAGGATGGAGAAGGCTGCGCCAGGGGACCAACCAAAGGGGCTGGATGACCCAGCTGGCCGAGATGTGGGCAGTAGCAGTGTTGGTGTGGGAGACTAGCCACCTGGGAGCCAGGAATAATGGCGCTGCCAGAAGCAGTAGCTCAGACCATAGGCTGGTCTGCTGAAAGCAGGCGTCCTTCAGATTGTCTTCTGGCTCCGTGTCCTGTCCTGATAACCTCTGAGAAGGGGAAGCAAACACAGACACCACAACCATGGCAGCTGGAGGGTAGATGGTGGTCCTCGCCTAGCTCTTTCTATCCTGGGCCCACAAGACAGTGGACTGGGGGAGGCCTAGCCGAAGGTTGCCCCGCTGCAGCTCCAGCGCCGAAGCCGGGGTGCCTGGCTCCCCTCGCGGCACCCCGCCACCGCCGGGGGGCAGCGCCTGCGGCCTGCTTTCCCAGGGCTGGCCGAGCCTTTTTGACAAGCTGATTGCGTGGCGGGGATTGGCTGGTCCGGGCGTGACGCCGGTAACAACAAAGGTGGAGTTGGAAGAAATTAGATTAAAGAAGAGGGGGGGGAAAAAAAAATTAAAGGGGGAGCTGGCAGGGGACAGGAGGTAGAGACTGAGGGAGTGATGTGTGAACCGCGGTCTTCGGGTACTGACTCCCACCCTCCAAGCTTCTTCCCGAAAACCCACTGGGATTTTGCTCTTTATCCCTACCCCAGCCCAGTTACCGAAGCCGGGGTAGGAGGGATGGCTGCTGCTTCTTGAAAAATTCCCCCAACTTCCACCCTGACACCTTCACTGCAACCCAAGGGGAGAACTTTTAGCCCGGACTCCTCGGATCCTCAGCCCGGCGAAAGTGCGGAGGCATTGAGAACGACGAGAGGCTCGCTCTAAAACCCGGAAGGCCCTCGCGGGGCGAGGAGATCGGACTAGGCGGGGTGCTTCCCCGGTTTTCCGATGTGTTGTAAATCTAAAGAGCTTCTTTCTTGGCTTTTTTTTTTTTACACACCCCCCCTCCTTTGGCTTCAGGGTTGCAAAAGCAAAGAGCAATAAAAAAAAAAAAAAAAAAAAAAACAACGAAAAAGAAAAACTGCGCACACACTCAGACACACTCCAGTGGCGACAGGGGAGAGTTGGAAAGACGCAGGAGAGAAGCTGGAGGCAGGAGGCAGCGGGGATGGAGCGATGGGAGCGGGAAGCAGGCAGGTTCCCTCGTAAATCCCCCTCCAGCCTCACGCCGCCTCGCCGGCCCCGGCAGGGGAGCGAGAAGCCGGCGAGCAGATGGAGTGGAGCTCGTTCTAGCAGCGGGCTTGGCCGGAGAATGGAGGAGCCACCAAGCGACCGGCTGATTGGAAGAGAAACGCAGAGCGATGGAGGCGGGGGTAGGAGGACGATTTCTCTGCGGGGACTGGCAGCGGCGTACACGCCCGGGTCGGGCGCTGCAGAGCTTGGCTGGCTTTCAACCCGCGCTCGCCGGCACCAGCCCCGCGCGCCCCCACCCCCAGCCCTCCCGGCTGCTCCTCAGGTGAGTGTGAGCTGGGGGCAGAAAGACCCAAAAGTATCAACACGCCTGCCCTGTTTAAAAGGAAAAAAAAAAGACGGAAAACATTTTTCTTTTTCTTTTATTTTCATGCAGCCCCTAGAGCGGTGGGAGGGTAGGGGTGAGGCTGAGCCGTCCGCAGGAGGCGGAGGGGCCAGGCGAGGCCGGGGTGGCCCGGGAGGCGGCGGCGCCGAGGCGGCTCTGACGGGCGAGCGCTCGGAGCGGCGCTGCGCTGCGCCGAGGCGGGCGGGCGGAGCGGGGCGGGCGGAGCGCGGCGCGTGGGGCTCGCCATTAGCCGTCGCTCCGCTTCGCCATCTCGGGCTTTGTCTGGCGACTGGCCGCCCCAGCGTCGGCTGCGGTGGAGCTGCGGCTCGGCTCTTCGGCCCGCCGCGCTCCCAGGTGCCCCCGGCCTCCGCTCCCATCCACACGCTCGGTAAGTGAGCCCCGAAACCGCAGATTTCGGGGGAGAAGGGTTGCTACGAGTAGTGGCCGAGCGGATCTCCATGCGCCCGGGCAGGCCTGGGAGCCATGCCGGGCTAGATTGAACCGGCTCCCCAGAGCAGCTCCTCCGCCGGAGCCAGTCGCTCCCTCACCGTTCCCGGGGTGTTAAGAACCAAAGGGGATTTTGGAGGGGGAATAGGGGTTACTTTCCCCCCAAAATTTTCGTAAGTGCCGTTCGGCAGCGCGGGGACCGCGAAGTAGGCGCCAAAGCCTGGCGCGGCGATCAGCATGCGTGCGCCCCAAGCCGGTGGCTACGCTCCGGGGGATGAGGGTGGGCGCCGACCGCCCGCTCCGAGACGTGGGAGAAAGGAGCGAGTGAGAGTTGGCGTGAAAGCTCGACTCAGAACTAGGAGGACTAGGGCAGAGCTCGGGCTGCGAGCACCCCCCGAGTCTCCTCGGCCGCCTGGGGGCCCTCCGGGCACTCTCAACCGCGCCTCGGGCCCACCCTCCCTCTCCGGCGGAGCCTGCTAGTTCTCTCGCAGGTCTGGCGAGGTCGCTCTCGGCGCCCACCCGCCTCGGCTCCGAGCTCCGCCGCCATCCGGGCGGCTGCGTGTCTCCCTGCACCGGCCCCCCCTCTCCCCGGCGGCGGCAGCAGCAGCAGCAACAGCCGCCGCCGCCACCACCACCAACACCCCCCTCCCCTCCTTCCTTCCCTCCGCCTCGGCCGCCCGGGTCCCCCCAGCTCCCGCCCCTCCTCCCAGCTGCCCCCCGCGGAGCCCGCCCGGGCTGGCTGTGGGAGGGAGCGGAGCCGGCGAGGCGGGCGGGCTGGCGCTCACTCCCCGGGGGTCGGTGTGCGCTCTACGGGGAAGGACGCGCTCGCTGCCCCGCTTCTCCCGCCCCCCCTCCCGCTCCTCCTCCTCCCTTCTCCCTCCTCCTCCCCGCTCCGGCGGCGGAGGCTGCTGCGGCGGCGGGGGGTGTGCGAGCTGAGGCCGGGGCCGGCGGCGGGCGGGTTGCCTGCAGGCGGAGGGCGCTGTGCTTTGTGCTTTTCGCCGCGAGGAGCAGCAGGCAGCAGCCACAGCCGCCGCCGCCGCCACAGCAGCAGCAGCCGCCGCCCCAGCGCCGCCGCCTCGCCCGGAGGAGGAGCCGCTGCCGCCGCGGGAGGGAGCTGCGGCTGTGCCCGGCCAAGCGGGGGAGGGCGCCGCCGCTCAGAGCCGGGGAGGGAGCCGCCAGAGCGGGAAGCCTGGAGGCCGCGCTGCGCCGGGTAACCGAGGCGGCCGAGGACGCGCGCTGGGGTCGGGGCCGGAAGGCAGGGAGCCAACAACGGGTGCAGCGGACACCCGGCGGGGACCCGGGACAACCTCCGAGCAGGGAACTGGGCGCAAACGGACCAGGGAACTGGGGAAGACGCCGAGAGCCGGGGGAGGGGAAGGCAGGAAGCAAGGCCCGAGCCGAGCCCGGGCTGCAGGCTGAGAAGCCCGCGCTTCTCCGAGCCGGCAGGCGCAGTTCTCGCCGGCCGCCGGAGGGGGCAGCGGGGCCGGTGAGCGCTGCGCCCCCGCCTCCCAGCCGCTGTCCTCCCGCCCTCTCCTTGGCTCGGCTCCCCGGAGGCCGGGGCGGGGGCGCCGGCGGGGCTGGGCAGTAGGCTCGGGGGAGGAGGCGGCGGTTCCCGCCGCGGTCGCGCCTCTGCGCCGGGCTGCTCCGTGCGCGTCGGGGTGGCTGGACGGTGGAGGAGCCGCTGGCCGGGTGGGTGGCTCGGGGGCAGGGGTAGGCGAGGCCGCTTCTCCTCGGCTGCTCACCCGCCTGGACGGGCGGGGACGGCGGTGGGAACCCGGGAGGGGGGAGCGGCGGGAATCCGGATCCGGTCCCCGGGGGCGGTGCGGCCGCTGCGCTCCGGGGCTGGCGGCGGCTGCGCTGCGTCCGGGTCCCCGCCGGGTTGCGGAGGCGGGGGGAACCGGCTGGGGGGAGGCGGGAGGAGGAGACTGGGGCGCGTGCCCGCTTCCGTGGCCGCGCGCGCCCTTTACCCGCCCTTCCTCTTCCCCCGCCCTACAGCCTGGGGCCTCCCCAGGGCGGGCGCTCAGAGGAGGAGGAGGAGATTTTTTTTTTTTTTTTTTTTTTTGGCCGGGGTGGGGGAAGGAGGGCGGGCGCTCGCTGCACGCGGGTGCTGGGAGCAGGCTCCCGCGTGGGCAGGGGAGGGCGCATGCCGCGGAGCCGAATTGCAGGAGCTGGCGGAGGAGGTTAAGAAGAAGAGTGCACTCCTGCACCCACCGACCCATTAAGTCTAAAGGGTCTTGGCTGGGTCCCTCAGAGAGTGTGTACCTGTACCCCCCTCCCGTTTGGGAGGGGGGGATAGAAAGTCCCTTCTCCACCTGCCTGAGTAGAGACTGGTATGTCTTTTAGAAAGTGAGGAAGCTTTGACCCCGGGTTGCCGGGCCAGCACGACCGAGGAGGTGGCTGGACAGCTGGAGGATGAACGGAGAAGCCGACTGCCCCACAGACCTGGAAATGGCCGCCCCCAAAGGCCAAGGTAGGGACCCCCACCTCCAACCCTCTTAAACTTAAATTCTCTTTCCCACGTGGCTGTCGGAGGGCTCACTCCCCTTCTATAAAGAGTTTCTCTAGTCTGCATTCTGTGAATGGGGGGAGAGCAAGTGTCTGGAGTGTTTATGAGTCAAGCATCCCTCACACTTTGGCTAAATCCAAATTATTTGGCCTAGAGCCTTTCCCCTCCCCTCCATGTTAGAGGAGGGTGAAGGGAGCTTGTGTAGTCAGTCTGAAGTGTGTCCCAGCCCAGAGTCCTGGAATGAGAAGGAAAGATGAGTGTGGAGGGAAGAGGGGAGTTAAGAAGGCTTCTCAGGCTTCTTGTTATTAAGATGACAAGGTTTTTTGTAGAGGATGATGGAGAGGAAAGGTATTGTGGTGGTTTGAGGCCCCAAGCCCTGGGATGTATATGGACTAGACCCCTACCTCATCCAGCAGGGATCCAGTCTCTGTGGGAGTGGAGTGTAGGATGAAGCTGAGCATCTGGCAATGCTTGTGGCACATTGAGGAGAGGGGATTATAGGTCCATGTGACCCACTCTGCAGAAACCCTGGCCTAGGTTACCAGATGCAAATGAAAATGAAGAGCCCTTTTGACTTTTGGCCTTAGATAGCTATTCTCCCAGCTCACCTTCCAGAGCAGCCACCCTTCAGAGAGACATAGAGCTCTCAGGGGCTGCATTTCAGTGGCTGAAAATGGGGGATCCAGTCCCTCTTTTCCACTTCCCCAAGGAGGTGGACTGAGAAGTCAACTTGTAATTCTGCAACAGGGCCCTGAGAGCCATGCCCACCTGCCTGCCTGGTCTTAGAGCTGCCATGTACGGTTCTTCCATATCCATCTCTTTTTCTTTATATGCCAGGAATTCTCCTTTGGCCTACCTTGAGGATTGGGATAGGAAGGTAGCTCTAATATTGGTTTCCAGCTGTGCTGGAAAGAGATATACGTGGGTTTTCCTTGCTGCCCATATGGCATCCTCAGTCCTTGCACATTTTAGGGTATCTGTTTAAAACGTAGACTTGAACTTGGCAACACGTTTAGATATGTATGCCTCCCTGCTTCCCTCCCTCTCTGATAAGCTAGCTGCTTTTTCACAAGGCCCCAAATCACTGTATCTTCTTTTCTACCACTCTTACCCTTCCCTTCCCCTTCCCCTATGGTAAATAGCAAGCAGTCTGTGGCAGTCTGGCATGTTAGAAATGATAAGAGCTTTGAAATAAGCCAGACCTGGGTTTGAGCCTGACTTTGTAGGTGTGACACTGGATGGAGTGGAGTCCCGAGATGGCCATAGTTGCCTTAGGGCCGAGTCATGTCTTGTCTTTGCCTTCAGATGGAAGCAACCAAGGATGGGGATGCAATGAGGAGGAAATGTTGAGCACTTACAGACTGGGGGATAGATGGGAGGGTAGCATGAGCCAGGTGTGATGGCCTTTTACTGTTCTTCAGATCGTTGGTCCCAGGAAGACATGCTGACTTTGCTGGAATGCATGAAGAACAATCTTCCATCTAATGACAGCTCCAAGTTCAAAACTACCGAATCGCATATGGACTGGGAAAAAGTAGCATTTAAAGATTTTTCTGGAGACATGTGCAAGCTCAAATGGGTGGAAATTTCTAATGAGGTAACTGATCCCCGCTTTACTCACGCACACATACATATCTATGCATGCCCTTTCCTCAAACTTCCTGGCAGGGGAAGTGAAACAAGCATGTACACAGGAAAGAAAGACCAAGAGAGGTGTTCATGTGGCCACCTGTTAGGTCTCTACCTTGTATATTTTGGGAGGTAACACAGATGACAGCATTGGCCACCATAACTGAGTTCTCAGTTCTGCTGCTTTCTTTTTGGGTGACCTTGAATACTTACCTTCTTGGGGCTTCTATTGCCTGAACTGATTTGGGACTGAATGAGGTGCTTCGTAGACGATCATGTTGAGGTCAGGCGTGTACCTTGTCGTTATCCTTTGGTGTGTAGTAGCTACCCGGGCCGCTGCTACTAGGGGCCAGCACCTAGGCATTGGGGTGCCTACATTGTATGGGTCTTGGCCTCTGCTCTACCCTTTTGGTAAGTTCAGTCTAGTATAGAATAGAGGAGACATATTGGAAAATGAGGTTGACTTCTATGTGGCAGTTCCTTCTTCCCAACTTCCCCTTCCATTTCCACTTCTTCCTCCAGGTGAGAAAGTTCCGTACTTTGACAGAATTGATCCTTGATGCTCAGGAACATGTTAAAAATCCTTACAAAGGCAAAAAACTCAAGGTAAGTTACCAGAAGAAGGTGCATGACGGGTAGAGAAGGAATGGTGCAAAGAATAGATAGTGTCTGACCTCCATTGTGTCTTTGTCCCTCTTTCCAGAAACACCCAGACTTCCCAAAGAAGCCCTTGACTCCTTATTTCCGCTTCTTCATGGAGAAGCGGGCCAAGTATGCAAAACTCCACCCTGAGATGAGCAACCTGGACCTGACCAAGATTCTGTCCAAGAAATACAAGGAGCTTCCAGAGAAGAAGAAGGTGGGGGGAGGAGGGCTTAGGAAGGGGAGGGGAAAGGTTAGGAGTAAATGGTGTGGTGTAGGTCAGTTCAGGAATAAGCCTTAGACAGAGGGACTTGGCTTCAGGGACGTGGTGAGTTAGCACAGCAGAGCAGGTTCTTGGGTATCCACACCAGATCACCTCCAAGGCTCACACATGACCAGGCACAGGCACCATCACAGATGGAAACCAGACCTTTTCCCCCACAGACAACCCATAGCATTCTGTTTCATACAGCTCTTCCCTCAAACTTGCATCCTTACTGCCTGCACAGTAATTTTTCACTCTCTGAACATTTCCATTATGGTTTCATTTGATACTTGCAATATCTTCATAAAAGTAACCCCAGGAAAAGGGTTACTCCAATTTTGTGAGCAAAGAACCAAATGTCCCAGGTCACACAACTAATGATGCTAGAGCAGGACTTGGCCTTAGCTCCCTGGCCTACTCCAATGCTCTTCTCACTGCCATGTCCACGTGTTACATGGACTTCCTTCCCCACACACACATGTTCCCCCAAGGACATGTGTCCCCCCTGGCTTCATGCTGTCCCCTGCAGAGGTGGGTGTAGAGCATTTTCCTGGACCATCAAAGGACTTTAATCTTGGGCAGAGATTGCCCAAGCTTCTGGGTAGGGATGGACACAGTCAAGCACAGAGCTCAGGAGTCCCTCCCAAAGACAGGAGTGAGATGGGTTAATGAAAGAGATAAACACAGAGGAGATGCTGGATGGCAAGACAGCCAGGGATGTTGTGAAAGGCAACAAGAGAGACAAAAAAAAAAAAAAAAAAACACATCTTGGAGAGGAAACAAAGTTGTATACAGCTCTCAAAAGGTGGCACTGGCCGCCACACTGTAAGTAACCCTTTACCTGGTTGGAATACTCTGGCTGCAGACACACTGTTCTTGGTGCTATGTCCCCCAAAGGAGCCAGCTTACTTGGGTAAAACCAGCTGTCTGCACAACCATTGCCCATAACAAGCAGGGATATGAATCGCTGGACTTCATGGATGAGGTTGGACAGTTGACTGTACAAACAGCACTCATGGGATGGGAAGGATAGGCCAAGGGTCTGAAAACCAGAGAAGGCCAGAAGAAACTGGGAGAGTGGACAAGGTGTTGGCTTTGGGGGGACACAAGACTTGGGCCTTTTCTGACTTTCCCATTGAATCACTGTTTATGGGGCATTTGGTAAGTCACTTCAGTTCCCTAGGCCTGGTCTTTATCTTAGTATGAAGGGTGAGCCAGATTGATTTGACTCTTAAAAACTGCTATTTTATCTGAGGAAGATTCAGATTGGGATAGAGGAGGTTGGGCTCTGCTCCTGGTTTTCTGTGGGAACCAGAGGGCCAAATGGAGCTGACTCTGCGTGGTGCCACTTCTGTGTTGGGCAGGGGTTGGGGTCAGTCACCAAAGCCCCTAGCGCCTTCCCTGTGAACCTCCAAGGGAAAAAGAAGAGATAAACAATAAGTGGGAGCCAGAACAGGAGGTGATGAGAAAGGGAAAGAGACTGAAAAGGAGGCATGAGAGAGAGGATATGGAGAGGTAGGAAATGTGCACAGAGGGGGTCAGGTGGGGGTGGGAAGGGAGGGTAAGACTGATAGAAGGAACTGGAGGAGGGAAGTCAGGTGGCAGAAGAGAATGAGTGGGCGGAGGGAGGGAGGGAGGGAGGGCTGCAGGAGCCTAGAAGACAGGATTGGAGGAGAGAGAAGGTGGTGATGGTGTCAGAATCAGAAAGAAATAAGAAAGGTAGCTGGAGACCCAGAAATTCAGGAGATAGGACACCATTTCCTTTGCAAGACTTCACTCTGCATTCCCCTCAACACAGTCTTCCCTCATGCCTTCAAGTTTGGCCTGCCCCTGCCCTGTGGCCTGCCCCCCAAGAGGGCAGACAACATCAGCTACCACAGTCAATGGGAAGGAGTGACAAAAACAAAGTCTACCCCTAACTCCTCTGTGGGAGTCCCTTCCCTGACATTGCTCATTGTGTTACTGTAGGTAATGCCCTATCTTCCTTTGGGGACTCTCCCTCTTAAAAGGGAGAGAGCAGAATGTAGGATTGAGTGTCTAGGACACCTCTGTGGCTTGTCTTGTCTGGTTATAAGCCAACAAGTCTGGTCTATGGCCCTCATCCCACTGGAAGGCAGACTGCAATCTACTCTTGCATCACAGAGTGGGGGTAAACAGGGCTTTGGGTACCTTTTATAGTTCAGAGTGAGGTAGGCCTGGGTCCTGGATGACCCCATCCCCTCCTCCCCCCAGATGAAATATATTCAGGACTTCCAGAGGGAGAAACAGGAGTTCGAGCGAAACCTGGCCCGATTCAGGTAAGGCAGTGGAGCCCAGAGGAGGGCCATGGGGTGCTGGTTGTGGCAGGATAGGCTAACCCTGGCCAGAACCCGAGTTTGCCATCCATGGGGCATTGAAAGATGGATAGGCCACATGTGGACCCCAGTGGGTCATGCTCAGGGCCAGGAGCAGACAGGGAGGCTTAGTGGTGGAGGGGAGGGCAGCTAGCATGGGTCTACCCTGGTAGTGTTCCCTACTGACTCATGCTCCCCATGCCCTGGCTAGAGAGGATCACCCTGACCTAATTCAGAATGCCAAGAAGTCGGACATCCCTGAGAAGCCCAAAACCCCCCAACAGCTGTGGTACACCCATGAGAAGAAGGTGTATCTCAAAGTGCGGCCAGATGTGAGTGTCCGGCCAAGGGTGGGGGTGGAGGGTGAATGGTGGTGGCAAGGGGGGAGCCGCGCCAGGTTGGCCGGGCACGGTGCAGGGGAGCAGGAGAGGAGGCCCCCTCCCCAGGGGTGGGCTGCATGGACAGGGCCTGGGCCAGCTGGCGTGTGAGTGTGTGCGTGCGTGCGTGTGTGTATGATCCTGTCCCCTTTCACTCAGGCGGGATCCCCGCCTCTCTGCCTTCCCCTCCTGGCCTGTGGGGGACACTGGTGTGACCTCCTGTGGCCTGAGGGGGCGGGGGCCTCTGTGCTCCCCTCCCCCCTCTCCCTGCCCCTGGCTGCCTGTGTGTGTCTGACAGCTTTTGGTTTGCAGGCCACTACGAAGGAGGTGAAGGACTCCCTGGGGAAGCAGTGGTCTCAGCTCTCGGACAAAAAGAGGCTGAAATGGATTCATAAGGCCCTGGAGCAGCGGAAGGAGTACGAGGTTAGGCTTCCGCTGCGCTCCTCCCCATCCGGCTCTTCACGAGCCTCTGCCCTCTGACTCCATGGCCACCACGCTCTGCTGGAGGCGTCACTCCCATCCATCTATTGGGGGAGGGGCCTTTTGGGCCCCTCACCTCTGCCCCTACCTTACCTACCCTCGCCCCCATGAGATCTCAGGCTAGGGCAGAGCAGGGCACCATGACACGTGTGGCACACTGACACACGTCCACCCCCAGCTTTGTTCCCTGTCCTTCCTCCCCAGCGGCTCTCCCCCTGACCCTTCCCTGGTTAATCCCATACCCCGTTGCCCTCCACCTCCATCTCACTCTGCAGGAGATAATGCGGGACTATATCCAGAAGCACCCTGAGCTGAATATCAGCGAGGAAGGTATCACCAAGTCCACCCTCACCAAGGCTGAACGCCAGCTCAAGGACAAGTTTGATGGGCGACCCACCAAGCCACCTCCGTGAGCACTGCCCTGGGGTGGGTGGGCAAGTGGGCAGCTGGGGAGGTGGGCCAGGCTCTGCAGGTGAGGAAGCCTGCTGTCCTGCTTGCTCAGAGGCTGCATCTTCCTTCCCATTGGCTCTGATAGGAATAGCTACTCACTGTACTGCGCAGAGCTCATGGCCAACATGAAGGATGTGCCCAGCACGGAGCGCATGGTGCTGTGCAGCCAGCAGTGGAAACTGCTCTCCCAGAAAGAGAAGGACGCCTACCATAAGAAGTGCGACCAGGTGAGCTGTGGCAAGGCCCACCCTAGAGACGTTTGGGCCTGGCTTGGGTGTATGAAGCATGAAGTCTGACCCCAGCTAGGGGTGGCATGTGTGCCTTGGGCACCTGCTTCCAACTCAGAGGCTAAGCTCTGGTCCAGACCTCATGTTTATCATCTGCAGAGAGGCAGCTACAGCTGAGCCTAGACTCTGGCGCCCTACTGAGATTACAGTCTCCTTACTGTAGTCAGACTGAACCTGACTCCCCTTGCTTTCCAGAAAAAGAAAGATTATGAGGTGGAACTGCTCCGTTTTCTGGAGGTGAGTTCCTTTAGTGGGGCAGTGGGCAGAGAAGACTGGGATTTGGCAGGCAATGCCCTTAGGAGCTCCTGAGATGGCAGGATGCAGCTTGGCAACCTGTGCTACTCTTCCCCTGACCAGAGCCTGCCTGAGGAGGAGCAACAACGGGTCCTGGGGGAGGAGAAGATGCTGAATATCAACAAGAAGCAAGCCACCAGCCCGGCCTCTAAGAAGCCAGCCCAGGAGGGGGGCAAGGTGAGCAGGGCCCCAGTGTGCAGGTGGGGGTGAGGAAGGAGGGGCTTCCAGCCACCCGTGTGGACCCCTGACCCTCTCTTCCCTGGCAGGGCGGCTCCGAGAAGCCTAAGCGCCCCGTGTCAGCCATGTTCATCTTCTCCGAGGAGAAGCGGCGACAGCTGCAGGAGGAGCGGCCTGAGCTCTCGGAGAGCGAGCTCACCCGCCTGCTGGCCCGAATGTGGAACGATTTGTCTGAGAAGAAAAAGGTCAGGCTTGCCTTGGAGAGCTCCTGGAGGCTGCGGGGCCACTTCCTCCCCACAGGGCTGTTTGGGCCGCCCAACCCTGCCCTGGGTGCCCACGCGGTGCCTGGGCCCAGATGGTGGGGCTGGGAGCCCAGCGAGCAGGAAGGCGGGAAGCTGTCAGCTGAGGGCTGCTGGCTCCCTGGGGAGCAGAGCCTTGGGCGGGGGCTGAGCCCCAGGCGGGAGACATCTGCACCAGCCCACGCCTTTAGGCCCCACCTTCCAGCCGAGGAGCCCCCGCGCTAGACTAGACGCGCGCGCCCTCTGTGGGTGGCCGGAAGGCTGACAAGGGGCCATCTCCGCAGGCCAAGTACAAGGCCCGAGAGGCGGCGCTGAAGGCGCAGTCGGAGAGGAAGCCTGGCGGGGAGCGCGAGGAGCGGAGCAAGCTGCCTGAGTCACCCAAGAGAGCTGAGGAGATCTGGCAGCAGAGTGTAATCGGCGACTACCTGGCCCGCTTCAAGGTGCCAGGGCATGGGAAAGCGGTTGTATCTGCAGCCTCCAGCCCCAGGTGACCTTTCTCTCAGCTGATACCTGTCTCTCCCCAGAATGACCGGGTGAAAGCCTTGAAAGCCATGGAGATGACCTGGAATAACATGGAGAAGAAAGAGAAACTGATGTGGATAAAGAAGGCAGCTGAAGACCAAAAGCGATATGAGGTGGGAAGGTGCTTGGGCCACCCACTCCGTTTAAAATTTGGGGATTCTGGCCAGGCAAGGTGGCTCATGCCTATAATCCTAACACTCCAGGAGGCCCAGGCAGGTGGATTACTTGAGTTCAGGAGTTCCAGATCAGCCTGACAAGAGTGGGACCCCATCTCAATTAAAAATAAAAACAGGCTCGGTGCCTGTGGCTCGACGGGCTAAGGCGCCAGGCACGTACACCTGAGCTGGCGGGTTCAAATCCAGCCCGGGCAGCCAAACAACAATGAGGGCTGCAACCAAAATGGCCAGGCGTTGTGGTGAGCACCTGTAGTCCCAGCTACTTGGGAGGCGGAGGCAAGAGACTCACTTGAGCCCAAGAATTGGAGGTTGCTGTGAGCTGTGATGCCACGGCACTCTACCCAGGGTGACAGCTTGAGGCTGTGTCTCAAAAATATATATATATAAAAAAATAAAAATAAAAACAACTAGCCAGGTGTTGTGGTGGGCGGTAGTCCCAGCTACTCAGGAGGCTGAGACAAGAAGATTGCTTGAGCCCAAGAGTTAGAGGCTGCTGTGAGCTATGATGCCATGGCACTCAATCCCAAGGTGACTGAGTGAGACTCTGTCCCCCAAAAAACCCCCACCAAACTTGGGGTTTTCCTTTTGAGTGGAAAGCCCTCCTCACGGTGTGGAGCTCAGAGCCAGAAGTCCCACCCTTAGTTATGTGGCCCTGAACGTCTTTTATCTTCCTTTTTTGTGTCTCAGTCTCTTATCAGTAAGATAGAAGTGACATTAATGGAGTTATGAGAGTGTTTTTATTTTATTTTTTTATTTTTATTATTTTTTGTAGAGACAGTCTCACTTTATCACTCTCGGTAGAGAGCTGTGGCATCACACAGCTCACAGCAACCTCCTCTAACCTCCTGGGATTAGGTGATTCTCTTGCCTCAGCCTCCCAAGTAGCTGGGACTACAGGTGCCCGCCACAATGCCCGGCTATTTTTTTTCGTTTGTTTGTTTGTTTGATTTGTTTTGCAGTTCGGCCGGGGCAGGGTTTGAACCCACCACCCTCGGTATATGGGGCTGGCGCCCTACTGGCTGAGCCACAGGCGCCACCCATCAGAGTGTTTTTAAATTGCAGGGCCTCCAGCCTGAGCAGAATAGTGAGACTGGCTGGGCCAGTCTCTAGGGGTGGCACACACATATAGTCCCAGTTACTTGGGAGGTTGAGGCAGGAGGATTACTTTAGTCCAGGAGTGTGAGTTTATAGTGAGCTGTGATGACACCACTGGCAAAAGAGCAAGACTGTCTCAAAAACAAAATCCACAGGGCCTGACATAGATGTGAGTTCCTAGGAAGTTGTGCCCTGGCTGTGCCTCACTCAGTTTCCTCTCTGGCATAGAAAAGCAGAGCCAACTAAAGTGCTAGTGGCATGGGGCAAGAGGCAGCAGTATTTCAGGGCTAAGGGTGGGGGATGAATGTGACCTTTCTGGGTTTCCCCACAGAGAGAGCTGAGTGAGATGCGGGCACCTCCGGCTGCTACAAACTCTTCCAAGAAGATGAAGTTCCAGGGAGAACCCAAGAAACCACCCATGTGAGCCTGGGAGCAGGAGCCTTCCCTGGGAGTGGAGGCATTAGGGCTGCTCTGATGGGGTCATGACCCTCCCTCTACCATTCCTGCCTCCCAGGAACGGTTACCAGAAGTTCTCCCAGGAGCTGCTATCCAACGGGGAACTGAACCACCTGCCGCTAAAGGAGCGCATGGTGGAGATTGGCAGCCGCTGGCAGCGAATCTCCCAAAGCCAGAAGGAGCACTACAAAAAGCTGGCCGAGGAGCAACAAAAGCAATACAAGGTGCACCTGGACCTCTGGGTCAAGGTGAGAGGGCAAGGGACCTTTGGAAAGAAGAGGGAGGCTGGTCCTCATTCATAATTTCATTCAGTGCTTCAGCAGGCCTATAAGTAACAGTTATTGTTACTCTTTTAAAATAAGGAAATCAAGGTTCAGGGACATTAAAGATCTTGCCCAAGGTCACAGAATAAGAAGGAAAACCTGGGTGGCACCTGTGGCTTAGTGGGTAGGGCACTGGCCCCATACATATACCGAGGGTGGTGGGTTCAAACCCGGCCCTGGCCAAACTGCAACAAAAAAATAGCTAGGTGTTGTGGTGGGTGCACAGTCTACACTAGTCTATTTTTAAATGTCAATAAGCAATGGTGGTACACTCATTTATTTATTTTTTTAAGGCAGACATTGCCTATGGGTCCTTAGGTTCTCATGCATAAGAAATCTTGGTGGGCAGTGCCTGTGGCTCAAAGGAGTAGGGCACCGGCCCCATATGCTGGAGGTGGCGGGTTCAAACCCAGCCGTGGCCAAAAAACGCAAAAAAAAAAAAAAAAAAGAAAGAAAGAAAGAAATCTTGGCTCAGTGCCCTTAGCTCACTGTTTAGGGTTCCAGCCACATACACCGGGGCTGGCAGGTTCAAACTCGGCCCAAGCCACACTGCAAAAAACTAAAAAAAAAAGCCAGGCATTGTGGCGGGCACCTGTAGTCCCAGC
Organism: Perodicticus potto; assembly: GCA_963574655.1. NCBI lineage: Eukaryota > Metazoa > Chordata > Mammalia > Primates > Lorisidae > Perodicticus > Perodicticus potto. The sequence continues at coordinate 22,161 of CAUYRH010152437.1, forward strand.
TACTTGGGAGGCTAAGGCAAGAGAATCGCTGGAGCCCAAGAGTTTGAGGCTGCTGTGAGCTGTAACACCGTAGCACTCTACTGAGGGTGACATAGTAAGACTCTTATCTCAAAAAAAAAAAAGAAGGAAAACCCAAATCAGACTGCCTTTTTCCTTCCTCCACCTGGGACCAGGGAGGATCCTGGCCTCTGAGCATCCCCTCTGTGCTTTGGTTGAGCAGTCAGACATAAAGTGGGGAAAAACACCTGTGGCCTCCCCATCCACCCAGGCAGGTTGGCCAGGGAGCCAAAGAGATAGCAGGTGTTTCTGGAGTTTGGTGAGCCTCACTGCCTTACCAGTGCTCGTGGGCTTGGTGTTGTAATAGGGCTGATGATGCCAGGCTATGTGAGTCATCACAGGGGTACTTCTCTGAGGCAAGGAAGGCCCTGGAGTCTCCATTTGGGTAGAGCAACAGAAGGAACATGAAAACCCATAGTCGTAGTATAGGATCACTTAAAGAAAGATTCAGGGCATCAGAAACAAAAACTGTAGCTGTGTTCTCAGATCCCAGGGGCTCTCTGCGGAGACTCAAAATCTCGGAAGCCTGGGAGGTGTAAGTATGGGGTGATGATGTGTCTACATTCAGCCCTTGCAGCATGCTTGGTCAGCATGCTTGGTTGGCAGTAGTCTGGATAGTGTTCCAACCCTCACCTCCTCCTCTGTCTCTCCAGAGTCTGTCTCCCCAGGATCGTGCAGCATACAAAGAGTACATCTCAAATGTGAGTCTGGAAGCAAGACAGTAGTGGGGTGGGGATCTCAGGGGATCTAGAGGGTCTAGGACTCAATGCTGTCCGTTCGTGTCCCCATCTTCCCCTGCAGAAACGTAAGAGTATGACCAAGCTACGAGGCCCAAACCCCAAGTCCAGCCGGACTACCCTACAATCCAAGTCGGTGAGGAGCCCCTCCCAGATGGGGGGGGTGCCTAGAGTGGTAGGGCAGACCACTGATGTACCTTCCTTCTTTCAAGGAGTCTGAAGATGATGATGAAGAGGATGAGGACGATGAGGATGAGGATGAAGAAGAGGATGATGATGAAAATGGGGACTCCTCTGAGGATGGTGGCGATTCCTCTGAGTCTAGTAGTGAAGATGAGAGCGAGGACGGAGATGAGGTGGGCCAGATAGTGCATGGTGGGAGGGGAGGGTTGAGTTTAACAAGGAGGGCCACCTAGTGACTATATCCTTTCTCATCCAAAACCACCAGAATGAGGAGGATGATGAGGATGAGGATGATGATGAGGATGATGATGAAGACGAAGACAACGAGTCAGAGGGCAGCAGCTCCAGCTCCTCCTCTTCAGGGGACTCCTCAGACTCTGACTCCAACTGAGGCTCAACCCACTCAGGGCAGCCACAGAGAGCCCAGGAGCTCCCCTCCCCAACTGACCACCTTTGTTTCTCCTCCATGTTCTGTCCCCTGCCCCCTGGCCTCCCCCCACTTACTTTCTTTCATTTCTTTTTTTTTTTTTTTTTTTAAAACAAAATATGGTGGGGGTAGGGGGCTAAAGGAGCCCAGGCCAGGACTCTGCAGCCTCAAAAGACATCAGCCCTGGGAGGGCCTCTAGGGAGAACAACCATCAGACTGAGCCAGCACTGGACAGGCCTGGCCCACTCCACCCACTTCTGCACTTACGGTTCCGGCATGGACAATGGACCGGGGAGTGGGAGGGTGGGGGTCCCAAAGAGTTCAATGAGGCTCTCTACTCCTGTAGCCCAGCCCAAGGTGGGGTGGAGCTCAGGAAAGACCCCTTCCTTCCCAGAGGGGCTTGCTGCCTGGACCCCTGCATTGAAACTGGAGGCAGGGAACATGTGGGAAGAGGAGGGCAGGTGCTGTTGAGAAAACAGACACTGCTCTGATGGCCCTCTCTCCTGCCCTCTGCAGGAAGGAGCTGCCTGGACCCATTTATGGGGGAGGGGGCAGAAGTGTTTTTTATATATGTGTATATATTTTTTTTTTAAGCTCTGAGCTGTCAACGAGACGTTTCCTACCGATCTCGGCTGCCGTCTCTGTTGTCATTTCTGGGAGAGGGAGGGCTTAGGGGGTAGGTTTGGAACTTTTTAAAAATGGTCTTGATGCGTGTGGGGGAGAGAGAGTGCGTGTGTGAGTGTGTCCTGTACATAGATAGCATGGGTGCACCTGTGGTGTGTGCAAGTGCGTGTGTGTGTGGAAGGGAGTCCTGGAGCCCACTACAGTTTTTGTGAGTCTGGAATAGGGTTCATGAGGGCCAGGGAGATGATGACCCTGGAGGGCCAGGATGACTGGTGGGAACAGGCTGAAGCTACCCTTCTACATCCTCTGCTTTGCCCAGTTTCTATTTGGAGGAGTGTACTGAAGCCATTCTCTGATGCTTCCTAGACCAGTTTCCCTCTGCCAGCGTCATATTCATCTGAGCTGTGTTGGTCTCTGTCTAGCAGGGGACATGAGGGGGGAAATGGTATGAACCTTAAAGCTTCTATTTGGTGGGAAAGCCTCCCCCCGCCGCCAAGGTCACATGAGGGGTCGGTCTGGCCAACCTAGGCTCATAACCTGAGCTTCAAGAAATGTCTTGGGGGCTCTTACACATCCCTCCTACCTTCCCCATATCCTCCAGCTGCCCCCTATTTCCTTTGATTTCTCAGGTCTGCTCCCTCCTCCCCCAATCCCACAGCTGGAGAAGTCTGCAAAAGCTGCTTCTGCAGCTGTCTTTTAACTCTTCCCAGACATCTCAAATTTTTTGGTACCCTGATCCCTTGACTCGTAATAAGCCAAGCCACCTTATCTCTGTGGACTTAATTTTTTTGTTGACTAAATTTAAGGGTTTCCTTTTGTTTTTACAATCATGTCAGTAACCTATTTAACTGGGGCTTTGTGCTCTTCCACCTTCCCCTTCTGAATGAAAGCTAAGGACTGGGGGAAGAGTGGGGACTCTGCCGAGGAGGCAGGGTGGAAAAGGTGAGGGCCCAAGCCCAACAAGGCTGGTAGGTCCCTCTCCCAAAGGAAGGCAGAGATGATCTCTGCTTTGCTTTGGACTGTGGTGCTGGGTGTGGGGGGACACTCCCCACTCCTACTCCCCTTCCTTTGTCCTGATCCTGGAATTAGGTATGGGGTCCTATTTCTTCCTGAGAGCCCCTGCAAAGAACCCCACTTTATTTGCCCCTGCACTGTTGTGTTTTAGTGGAATGTGTTTTCATTTAAAAACAACTTTGAAAGGGGCACTCTTTTTTTTTTTTTTTCCTGTTTTAAAAATTGAAAAATTCTTACAGTACAAACAGGGCTGTGGGGGTGGGGGTGTTGGTGCTGTAAGAGGTCACTCTTGAGTGCATTTTGGCACTGGGATGGAATGGCTGGGGTGGGAGGACCCCCCTTCCCCCTTTTTTTTTCTAATATTTAAGGAGTGTTTTGTAGGTTTCAACAACCACCACAACTTGAATTTGTATCATGGGAGGTGGGAGGGAGTGGCTTAGAGTTGTCTGCCTAAGCTTAAGGCCAACTGTGGAGTTTTGTTTTCCCGTTTTTTTGTATAATAAAGTGAAAAACAAAGGTTTGACTGCGTCTGGTTACTAGAATCAATGCAGGTGGGGACGGGGTAACCTAACAGATTTGATGTGGGAAGACCCTTAAAACCATCTTGTTCTTTCCTTCTAGAACTCTCTTCCTTTTCCCTAAAGATCCCACAGGCAACCTACCCTCACATTCTTCTATTCTTGCACTTTCTCAATTCAGTTTGTTCACCTTTGGTCGTCAGAATGCATTTTTACCCAAAGGTCTTTTCCCTGGGGAACTGGAGGGAATGAGCTCTTAGGGTTAAGGGCTTACCCTACTAGTGTAAAGGGCTTGTCATGGGAAGTCTGATGGGGTGGGGAGGACCCCTCACTCTGAACCCTCAGGTCGGTCCAGGGTTAGGGATGACATTCCTAACTCCACCCAGGTCTCTGATGGGAAACAGGCTGGGCCACAATGATTTGCTCTCTGTGGGTAAGGAAGATAGCCTCTCCTGCACAGGCTTTGGCTGGGTTCCTGGAACTAAGAAGGAGTGAAGACCCAGGCCCTGTCCAAGAGCTCTCCCTCAACATTCACTCCCTCCTATTCCTGCCCAAATTTCTAAAAAGCTTGTTGCCTTTCATGATCTCCCATTTCTTTACCTCCTACTCACCATTCCCCTGAGGCTTCTCTCCCAGGGCATCAACATACTCATCATAACATGCAGCACTGTCTCTTGCCTTCTGCTGGCATCATCTCCTCTTCATTTTATCCTGTTCATTACTCTCCCCTGAAACTCCAATTATCACCCATATGCAAAAATTCCAAAAGGTGCTATCTGCAGAGACCACTCTTCCAAGCCACAGATCTGGGTGGACACTGCATCCTCTGAGATACCTTGCAGGCACCTCAAACCTCAAGATGCAGAATGATCATCAGCTGCTTGGTCATTCAACTTAGAAACCAAGGTATCAGCTTTGACACTTCTCTCACTTCCATGTTTGATCACCTAGACCTACCCATTCCACTTCCTAAGCCTCTCTCAAATCTGTCTACCATTGCCCACAGCTGCCACTCTTTTTTTTTTTTTTTTTTTTTTGAGAGTGTCTCACTTATTAACCCTCGGTAGAATGCCAAGGCTTCACAGCTCACAGCAACCTCCAACTCCTTGGGCTTAGGCAATTCTCTTCCCTCAGCCTCTCGAATAGCTGGGACTACAGACACCTGCCACGTCCAGCTATTTTTTTGTTGCAGTTTGGCCGGGGCTGGGTTTGAACCCGCCACCCTCAGTGTATGGGGCCAGCGCCTTACCCACTGAGCCACAGGTGCTGCCTATAGCTGCAACTCTTATACAGTTCAAGGCCACCACCATTGCTCACCTTCTGCAAAGACCTCCTACAACTAGCCTTCTTGCACTCTTGCCCCTACAGTCCATTCTTCACACAGCAGCCAACACTGTCTTAAAAACAAATCTGATGGGCGGCACTTGTGGTTCAAGGAGTAGGGCGCCAGCCCCATATACCATGGGTGGTGGGTTTAAACCCGGCCAAAAACAAACTGCAAAAAAAAAAAAAAAAAAAAAAAGGGCGGCGCCTGTGGCTCAGCGAGTAGGGCACCAGCCCCAAATACCTAGGGTGGCGGGTTCAAACCCGGCCCCGGCCGAACTGCATCAAAAATTAGCTGAGCGCTGTGGCGGGCGCCTGTAATCCCAGCTACCTGGGAGGCTGAGGCAGCAGAATCGCTCAAGCCTAAGAGGTGGAGGTTGCTGTGAGCTGTGACTCCACAGCACTCTACGGAGGGCGAGAGAGTGAGACTGTCTCTACAAAAAAAAAAAAAAAAATCTGATTAACTTTGGTACTTAAAATTTACCATGTTCTACCACGGCCCTACAAGGCCTGGCCCCTGCATCCTTTCTCTTATTTTCTTTCCTCCTCCTCCTCCTAACCACTCACAATGATCCTGCTAAGTGATCTCTCTCCTGCTCCTCAAACATGCCTACCACAAGGCCTTTGCACTTGTTCTTTCTACCTGTTAATGGCTCTTCCTCCAACTCTACACATACTTGGTTTTCCATTCTTCAGGCCTCAGCTCAAATGTTACTTTACAGAAAGGCCTTTCCCAACCACCCTCTTCTGAAGAGGCCTCTTTCTACAACTATGTCTCCTTGTTTATGTATTTATTTCTGTCTCCCCAAGTAGGAGACACCTTACATGCTTATTCATTACAGTAATCCTAGCACCTGAAACTGCCTGGTATACATTTGACTCCCAAAAAACATTTATTGAATGAGTAAGTATGGCCCACAAGGGCCTAGGAGATCTGCTGTCCCTGCTAGCCTTTCTACCCCAACTCTAGCCATACCAGCTATCCATGTCTCAAACATACCATGCTGTCATTGGGGCCTGTACATAAAATTTTCTCTCTGCCTAGTTAATTCAGGAGCCTTCCCTGAACCCCTGCCAAAAAAAAAAAAGTCTCCATGCTACATGTTTCTTCAGCAGCCTGGATACCTTCACACTCAGACTTCTTTCTTTCACATCAAGTTTTACTAGGCTGTAAGCTCTGCTAGGATAGGGTCTGTGTGTCTTTCTTGCTTATTACTGCAACCCCAGGGCCTCACCAAGAGCCAGGACCAGCTCAGGCATTAGTGTTTATTAACTGGTGCTAACTATGGAAACTGGGCATGTGCCCAAAGAGGCCACCACCACAGAGCAGCCCAGACCAAGCACCAAACGAATAGTACAGTCCAGCTGTAAAGAAGTTTGGTAAGAGGATGGCCATGGATGGGGATAGGAGGAAGGATTTAGGTAAACAAGGAGAAGTCAGGAGGGTTTTCTAGGCATGTACAAATTCCTCAAAATAGATGTACTAGGCATATTTAGGTAAGAAACAGATCAGCATCACTGGAGTGGAGAATTTCTGAAAAGGTGATGGGAAATAAAAGGAAAGGAAGGCTGAAGCCACCCTGTAGAAGTTCCTGAAGACTTGGGTTACTTCTTTGCTCCAGATTAAGTTCAACCACTTTTTGAAAATCTCTATTAGCTGATCCCACAGTAATCTCAATATATCCCAAATTGAACTGGTCATTCTCCTTTGTCTTCCCATGTCCTTGGAGTTCTCCATTCTGGTTAGACATGTTCTCACGGCCTCTCACTCCTTTACTCTGTACATTACAATCAATAACAGAAACCTACTGCTTCTGAAGTATTCTTCAGACTCCACACTGGAGTGGTCTAAAACTGCAAGCCTGGTCAGAGATTTCCCTTGAGGACTGACTCCCCATTGCCTGTAGGGTTCAAGCCCACAACTTTTCAGCACCTGTATGATCTGGCGTGCTCACCTCCTGGTGCTCCACCACCCATTCCTCTGTTTCAGCCTCATCTACCCTTCTAAAGCTCACTTTCCAGGATATCTTGGCCTACCCTGACCTGGTTTATTTCCCCCTACAATAAGTCTTTCCTGACCAATTTTCTTATATCATTCAAAGCCTCCTCCTGACCACCTCTTCACTCTGCATCTCTGTTTATATCACACTTCCAATTATTATCCTATAGGTCTGTCTACCTCACTACACTGTGTGAACTTCTTGAAGTTTTATTTCATCTTTATATGCCAGCACCCGGAGCACTGTAAGAATAACAGCTAAAATTTATAAGCACTTACACAGAGCTAAGAGTTTCACATGCAGTGACTTGTTTATCATCACAACCTAATGAGATTGGTACTATCTTTACACCCACTGACAACAGAAGAAACCGAGGCACAGGGACTTCATTTGCCAAGTGCACCGATTTAAATACAGACCTGATTCCTGGTCTTAACCACTTCAAGAAATTGGTTCAGTAAATTTCTCTGGAGAAAGCAGTGAAAATATATACAAATAAATAAGTAAATTACTGAAAACTAAAGAGCCAATGACGGTTCCAAAGTATGTGATTGCAGACTATCCTCCTTCAATCTTATCTCCTGAGGGGAGAAGGCTGTCACACTACCGTTCCAGGACACAGTGAGTAACCGAGATGGAAGTGCCAGGCTAGGTATCCGCTATGACTGGGAGAAAGCTTTTCCTCCAGAAGGTAAAACCGGGACTGAGAGCGTGCGGTTACGGGTACACTCAGGGGAGTAGCATTGACTCGGGGGAAGGGTCTGGCCAGTGCCAAGCAGGCTGTGGAGAGGTAGGGGGTCCAGCGTGGGTTCCGGAAGCAGGAAAGGGAGCAGGTGTGGTATCTAAATTAGGATGAGGGCGGGGAGGGTGCTCGCTCAGAATGGCGCAGCCGGACCTCCGCCTTCAGCAGTGGACCCTCAACTCGGGCGCTTGTTGGTTCACAGGCCTGGAGTGGGCTGAGACCCGCCCAGAAACCGGGAGAACGGAGGGGCGGACAAGCCCCTTCGGCTCCACGGGTTTTTCGGCCTGAAGTCCTAACTGCGACCCACTTCAAGTCTGGCCGCTTCACCGAAGAGGCTGCCCACCTCGGGGTAAAAAGGGGAGCAGAGCGGTGGTGGGGGAGGAGAGCACGGAGCCCCGAGGGAAGGGCGGGGGAGCCTGGGCCGGAAGGCGTCCCAGGCTGAGCTGGGAGCCGGCGCTCTCTTTCGACGCCACCCGTTGCCCCCGCCCCCGAGCCGGCCGGGACGGCACAACGTCTCCGCCCCCAGCGCACCGCGCACCTCACCTTGAACGCCGCTCCACCCACTCTCATCTTATTGGGCCTCCCAGGCCGAGACGACACGGCGATTGGCCGGGGTGGTTCGTGAAACCCACGCCCATTTCTCCGCCCCCGTCCCCGTCCGCCGGTACTTTGGACGGCGGCGTGGCGCCCCTCCTCCCCTCCCGATCCCCGCCCCCTAGAGCAAATGCTGCCGAGCTGCGGCCGCGGGGCAGATGCACGCGCTCGGGCCCTTCTAGTAGGCGCGAGCAGTCGCTGGGCGTGCGAAAGCGAAAGAAGGAAGAGGAAGGGAGGGCGAGGGCGGGGTGTTGAGAAGGGGCGGGAGGAGGAAGAGGAGGAGGTTGGAGCGCGCTCGCGCTTGGCCTCGCGCCCGCGCGGAGGGAGGGGGAGAGGGGCGCGCGCGCGCACGCTCGCGTTCTCGCTCGCCCCATCCATCCATCCTCCGGTCGCGGCACGCGCGCGCGCTCCGGGCTCGCGCCGCACCCCCCGCCCGGGAGAGGCGGGCTGGAGTGGGGGGCGGGGGGAGGGGCGCGCGGACGGCGCGCGGACTGCGCGCGGGCGGGGTGAGGTGAGGAGGAGGAGGAGGAGGAGGCGGCGACGGGACGAGAAGGGAGGGGAAGGGGCCATGGCCGCCCGGTGAGGCGGCGAGGCGGGGGGGCGGCCCGACCCCCCGGCCCCGGGCCCTGGGCCCCGGGGAGAGGCGAGGACGGACCGACGGACATGGGGCTCCGCAGCAGCCGCCGCCGCCGCCGTCGCCGGAGGACGCGGCCCTAAGAGGCCGCCGGGCCCCGGCGCGGCCCCCCGGGCGGGGTGAGTACGGGACGGAGACGGGGGAGGGGCTTGCGGGGGGCGGGGGGCGGGGCCCGAGGCGGGGCTTGGGCCCCCTCCCCCCAGGTCTGGGTCAGCGCCCCTTCCCCTCCCCCTCGGCCGACGCGGAAACGCCCGGCTTCCCCCAGCTTCCCGGCCCGACCGGGGCCCCCTGCTCTTCCCCGTCTGGGTCCCCCTTGGGCGGGGCAGGTCTGGCCGGGGAGGGGGCGCGGGGCCTTTGTTAGGGAGCCAGGCCTTAGCCCCCGGGACAATAGAGACACCCTCCCGGACTCCTCTCCCCGGCCGGCCGGGGCTCTTGGCGGGCGAGGAAGGAGAGGGGCCGGGACGCGTCCCACTCTGCCCACTTTCTGGGGGTCGGTCTGTCCCGGACCGGCGCCGGCCTCCAGCGGCTCTGCTCTCCTCCCCCCAGTCGGTATGATGCAGCAGCAGTGCCGCAGGGACGGGGGAAGAGCCGAGGCCCGGCTTCCTACCCTTCTCAGTGCCCCTGGCTCATTTGTCAGTCCCCACCCCACTCTAGGCCGGCAGCTCCTTAAACTCCTACCCACCATTCAGAGGGGCCCTGGACTGTGGGTGCTGTTTCTGAATCCTTTGCTGGGGGTTCCTGGACTTTGGGGCTCTTGGAGAGACTTCCGGCTTGTCCTGAGGGAGGGAGGGTGGTTATCTAAAGGAAGAACAGGTAAGGGAAGTGCCCACTTCTGCCATACTATTCCAGCGGGCTCTACCCCTCTCTTGTTCCTGGTGGCTTAGAAATGCCCCTTAGTCCTAGGGCTTCTGTGGGCTCTGCTCCCCTCATGGAGTGGCAGGCTTATTTCAAAGGAAAGCAGAGTAGGGTGAAGGTTGTAGGGTCCTAGGGCCATTTGTACTTCTGGTAGCAGTACCCCCCCAAGTGGACATCCTGGCTGAAAGCAGAGGTGACTCTGAGGAGAGCCTTTAGGGAAGGGGGGTTGTATTTAGGAGTCTGTGCAGTTCTTTGCCACACCCTGTGGGTTTGCTTTGAGGCCTTGGAGTTCCTTCTCCTCCCCCTGCTGCATTGCACCATGGGTATCAAAGAGGGGTTTGAGTTTTAGGGACCTGGGTGAGCTGCTGCCTCCTATAGTCCCAGACTCTGATTGGTAGTGGAATCCAGGGCCTGAGCTTAGGCCTGGGAAGGACTAGGCCACCCTTAGGTTTCAGGTCTTGAAGGACCATCCAGACTTAGTGAGCTTGGGCCTTGAGGAGGGAGATACCCTGATACCAGGATAACTGGGCGGCGAGGTGGGCAGGGGTGAGGGCAGTATTCAGAGGTGCCTTGGACTCATACCAACACCCCCCCAATGTGTGCAGCCGAGTTGCCGCCCGCTGTGCTATGAGCAGTCAGAGCGCCATCTCCACAAGAGTTTACAAATGAAAATGGAGGAAATGTCTTTGTCTGGCCTGGATAACAGCAAACTAGAGGTGAGGGCTCCCCCACGTGTGCCTCTAGTTCTTTCTCTTGATGTCTCTACGTCGCTGTATCTGGCATCCACACCAAAGAGGAATTTGGGTAGTCAGCCTTGTTCCTTAAAGGGAATAGCCAGCTGAAAAGGCCCATGGATCCAGGAAGAAGAAAGAACACACAGTCAAGATGGGGAAAATGGCAAAGAAAGCATGATTCTTGGCTGGGGCCAGTTGGCAAGAGATTTGGTTGGTGAAAGTTGCAATCAGACCAGGGGGCTATGACTCTTATGACCATGGATGTTCTCCCCTGGGGCCCAGGCCATTGCTCAGGAGATATACGCGGACCTGGTCGAGGATTCTTGTTTGGGATTCTGCTTTGAGGTACACCGGGCTGTCAAGTGTGGCTACTTCTTCCTGGACGACACAGACCCTGATAGCATGAAGGATTTTGGTGAGCTTCAGGATTGAAGGAGAGTAGTCTAACCCTACTCTGGGAGTGCTTTGAGTTTCCTTCTCTGGAAACTGCACTAGATATAGATGCTGGAGCTCCTGTGAGCTTGGGCAGGGGGGTTGAAGAAGCCACGGGAACAAAAGAGAAGGGTCCCCTGCCTGCCCTGATCGCCACGCCTCTCCTGTCCCCAGAGATCGTGGACCAGCCGGGGTTGGACATCTTTGGACAGGTTTTCAACCAGTGGAAGAGCAAGGAGTGTGTTTGCCCTAATTGCAGCCGCAGCATTGCCGCCTCCCGCTTTGCTCCCCACCTGGAGAAGTGCCTGGGAATGGGTCGGAACAGCAGCCGAATTGCCAACCGCCGGTGAGGGCCTTTCCCCTTTGCTGGAACCAGAGCTGCTCATCTTCTGCAGCCACACCATAGTGTAGTTCCTTGGGGGCACTAGTAGGGACAGAGGATTGTACTTGTTCCCAGATGCTGCATGCTGCATATACCCTGGATGTTGTAGGGAGACAGGGTGGCAACCTTGACCCTTTTTTTTTCCCTACCCTTGGCAGGATTGCCAATAGCAACAATATGAACAAGTCTGAGAGTGACCAAGAGGATAATGATGACATCAATGACAACGACTGGTCCTATGGCTCAGAGAAGAAAGGTATTTGGGGATCTGGGGAAACTTGGGGGGACTTTGGGATGAGGTGGGCAAGTAGGAATTGGGTATACAGTAGTCACAAGTTGTTGTCTTGAACAGTGGGGGCAAAGTGTAGCTTTGCACTTTTCTTTAGATGCCTTTACTTTGAGAACTTAAAGTAACCCTTCTCTTTATCCTTTTGTTCCCCACAGCCAAGAAGAGAAAATCAGACAAGGTGAGAGCCGGGCAAGCATGGGGGAAATTCGGGTGAAGGACAGATAACCCTTTTGGGAAGGGAGTCCTTGGGTGTCTTGACTCAAATCTGAAGTCACCGGGGGCTTCTCTGGGTTTTGGGACAAAGGTATCTGTCGTGGGCATGGGGCAACAGAGGCTTTGGTGGAGTGGGGGATGGAATATGGGTATACAAGCCTCTTACTGGGTAGGAAGAGTAGGAATTTGAGGATGTTTCTTTGTCAAATCTTTTTTCCTTCCCTGGGTTCTCGGCTCCCCCTTATCGTTACCCTTTCCCCAAAGCTATGGTATCTCCCATTCCAGAACCCCAATTCCCCTCGAAGATCCAAGTCTTTAAAACACAAAAATGGTAAGTGGGGCTTGAACAATGGGAATGATTCTAGTTGTGTTTTCTGGGATTCATTGCTGTGGGGTGGAGATGGGGGCCTGGGCGTAGGGGTGTTGAGGGAGGGCCTGTGATCCTTCTGTCACCCCCACTTCCTCTCTGGTTATTTTCAGGGTTCTCTGTCTGTACCTCTGCATCAAACACCCTTCCCCTTCTTTTTTCTTCTTCAGGGGAACTTAGCAATTCGGATCCTTTTAAGGTGAGTATAGGTTGCCCCTTTTATGTTCCCTCTCATTTGTATTGTTATGAGTTGGTTGGGTTTTGGTGAAGTGGAGATCAAAATGCTGACAGCCAGAAGCCCTAGAGAAATTATTTGGGTCTTGTATATTTATGTTCTTTCTGGGTCCCACCCCCTCATCCACATGCAGGTGGAATTACTTATGGCCGGGAGAGGTGGCTTCTACATTCTGGGAGGCCGAGGAGGGTGGATAGCATGAGCTCAGGAGTTTGAGACCAGCCTGAGGAAAGTGAGACCCTGTCTCTACTGAAAGTAGAAAAACTAGCTGGGTGTTGTGGTGGACACTTATAGTCCCAGCTACTTAGGACACTGAGGGAAGAGGATCACTGAAGCCAAGAGTTTGAGGTTGCTGTGAGCTATGATGCCATGAAACTCAATCCCAGGGTGACGTAGTGAGACACTGTCTCAGAAAAAAAAAAAGGGGGGGGGGAATTACTTGGAAAATTTTTGCATAGTCCTAAAGCCCCACACATAGGCATGAAAGGGATTGATTCTTCATCAACTATTGCACCTTCTCCTTTGTTTGCCCCTTCCCTAATCTCTTCCTTTGGTTCTCCTATAGTATAACAACTCAACTGGGATCAGCTATGAGACCCTGGGGCCAGAGGAGCTGCGTAGCCTGCTCACCACGGTGAGGAACCAGAGAAGTAGAGGCCTCTGGGAGTGGATGCTGGTGACATAGCACTTAGGGACATGCAGTTTTCTCTCTGGAAGTAGAGAACCTGGCTCATAGTGGCCTGGGACTATCTGCTCCGGACACCTTGGGCTCCTTTCTGCTTGTGTAGTCTAGCATTTACACAGAAGGGAACGTGTAATGTCTAGAGTAGGTTCTCTTCCATCCCTCCTTTCAGCTTGTATTCTTCTTCCAGCAATGTGGGGTGATTTCTGAACATACCAAGAAGATGTGCACAAGGTGAGCACAGAACCTAGAAGGGGGACCAGGGGGCCCTCCACACCCACCCTAGGCAGTGGGGGCTCCTGCTTGTCCCCTTCCTCTAATGGCCAGACTTAGGCTGCAGTTTGGGTGCCTTCCATTTATCCCTTCCCTGTCTTGGCCCATCCCACCCACCTTTGCTTTGGTTGAGGGACGGGGCTTTACCTGAGTTCCACAGATCCTCCTCTGCCTTGTCAGGGTTTGATAATTTTCTCCTCACCAGGTCCTTGCGCTGCCCCCAGCACACAGATGAGCAGAGGCGAACTGTGCGGATTTATTTCCTCGGGCCCTCAGCGTGAGTGACTGTACAGGATAGGTGGTGGGTTGTGGCTGGTAGGGTATCCCTAAAGCCCTTCTTTGGCTCCTCCCCTTGCAGCGTCCTTCCGGAGGTTGAAAGCTCCCTGGATAATGACAGCTTTGACATGACTGACAGCCAGGCCCTGATTAGCCGGCTTCAGTGGGACGGCTCTTCCGATCTCTCACCCTCTGATTCAGGCTCCTCCAAGACGAGTGAAAATCAGGGATGGGGTCTAGGTACGTGACACCATTAGGCCCCAGGAGCTCTCTGCCCAAAGGCACAGAACACCGTCTCCTGCCACAACACTACTCTCATCCCACATGGCTCTTTCTATGCAGGTACCAACAGCTCTGAGTCACGGAAAACCAAGAAAAAGAAATCCCATCTGAGCCTAGTAGGGACTGCCTCCGGCCTGGGCTCCAACAAGAAAAAGAAGCCAAAGCCACCGGCACCCCCGACGCCCAGCATCTATGATGACATCAACTGACTTGGGTGCAAGGGATAGCCTTTGGCTGAGCAGAGCTTTCTCTCCCAACCCCCACCCAGGTGGCTTAACCTGGCAGATGGACAGCTGCTGGGGGTTTGGGCTTGGGAAGTTTGGTGGGCCAGGCAGGCAGAGGATCCAATTATGCGCCCCTGGGGGGTGTCAGGGTCCTCTGCAATGGAGCACGAACCCTCAGCGTGCAGGACTCAGACCTGGACATATTATGCCTTGGACATAAGTTTGGTGGGAAGGCGGTTTTCCTATTTATTCTGAATTACTGGATGTCCAGCAAGGCCAGGGGCCTGACCTGGGCACTGTGCCAGGGCACTGCCTGCCCCCCACCCCAGGAACTGGACTAAGCCCTGCCGAGGGGCATTGTGGCTACCCCGGAAGGCTGTGGGTTGGAAGCTGAGCCTGGAGGGGGCCTCATCTGGCTGCCCTCAGCAATGTGAATGGGTTTGGTGCTTGGAGCTGAGGGGCAGGGCTGGGCCTGTCCAATCTGTGTGTAGAATCCTATCAAATGCCCCCAGTCCCAGGGGTAGGCAGGCACAGTGTGCTGTCTGCTGAGGTAGGCGCCCAGAACTGCCGCCACCTTCCCTGCCCCTCACAGGGGCAGCCCTTTCCCCTCAGTCCCCATGGGCCTCCTTGGCAGCAGGAGCTGTCCTTTTGTCGTTGGGTGCCAGGAAAGGGCCTCCAGCCTCCACAGCTTCAAGGAATGGGAAAGAGGAGGGTAGCAAGAGGGAGCTGTGCATCAAAATAACTCCCCCTTACCTTTCCTCCCTGACCCAGGGCTGGTGAGGAGTGGGGCCCCAAGGTGAGAGGGAACGGTGCTGCTTTATTTGAAATGTTTTCTTACCTCATTCCCTGCCCCAGGAAGGGGCCTTGCCTCACCCTCCTGGGTTGGCCCCATGTTCCTCCTGCCGACCCTGCCCCACTGCCCTACTGGAGCACCCCAAGTTACCAACTGCTGCTTGCCACCCCTTCACCTTGACCAGCTTCAGCTCCTCTCAATGCTCCTGCCTCCAAAGCCTGCCCTGTTTCCCCTTCCTTAGCCACTTTTAAGTTACTTATTCTGTACTTGTGGTTTGGGGCTCTGAGGAAAATCCTAATCTTGTGCCTCTCCCTCTTTGCTAGGAGTGGGGTCGGAAGAGAAGGTGGTCTGTGTGCTCAAGTTGTCAGTAGAGGGGGAGGGGTGTCATTACTCCTCTGTGGGACTGTCATGCCAGTGTGTCCACCTGCTTGGTCTATATCCTGGAGAGATGTACCATCCCCCACCCCCTCTGTGCAGGCACCATCACTCCCAGGAGCAAAGTTGGAG
>CAUYRH010152439.1:0-14658 GCA_963574655.1 Perodicticus potto
CTTTTGGAAAGATGTTTGGAGAACACTTAGAGATCTAAAAATAGACCTGCCATTTGATCCTACAATTCCTCTACTAGGTATATATCCAGAAGACCAAAAATTACATTATAACAAGGATACATGTACAAGAGTGTTTATGGCAGCCCAATTCATAATTACTAGGTCATTACTTCTTGAGTACATTCCCTCATAGCCTCATAAACATTTCCTTCAGAGCATCAGTCACAGTGGAAATTCTTAACTCTGCAATTGTTTGATTAAAGTTCATTCCCTCCACCTGCTACCATGAAGCTGTAGCTCCATGAAGGAAGGAACAGTATTTGTCTTTTGTTTATCACTGGATCTGCAGAATCCAGGACTCAGCACATAGCTGGCATTCTAAAGTCTTACTGAAGAAAAAGTATGCATACCATTTGGCTGGGTTTGGTGGTTCACGCCCATAATCCCAGCACTCATGGAGGCTGAGGTGAGAGGATTGCTTGAGCTCAAGAGTTGGAGACTAGCCTGAGCAAGAGCGAGATCCCATCTGTATGAAAAATAGAAAAATTAGCCAGGTGTTATTGTGGAGTCCTGTAGTCCCAGCTACTGGGGAGGCTGAGGCAGGAGGATTGCTTGAGCTCAGGAATTTGAGCTTGCTGTGAGTGAGGCTGATGCCATGAACTCTAGCCAGGGCAACAGAGTGATATTCTGTCACAAAACAAAAAAAATAATGTGTAAAATCTTACTGACACATTGAATAAGTGCATATATGGGTGATTATCCCTGCTCCCACCTCCACTAGCCCCCAACATCCCATTGTGACCTGTGTGACCAATGACTGTTTTTCCAAGTCCTCTCTTCATAAATTGTTTCTGACAATGGTTCTCTCTTCCTCTTCTCACATCCCTTTTTCTTTGTGTGCTTGAAAGAATTTTTATTACTGGTATCTAACTCACCTATCTGCCTTTGCAATGTCTGTCTTTTCTGGTTGTTTTTCATGCTTTCCCTTGGATTCCAAATGCGCATGCCCTACATTGTTAAGTCTCTCAAACCAAAGATCTCCAGGAACAAGGAACACTTGTGTAGTAGAACAATGCAGTGAGGGAGGCCATCTACAGGGGAACCAAGGGGCATCAGAACAGAAGAGAGTGCAAAAAAGGACTTGGAGGACTTGGACATATATTTGGTAATTTTGAAGGAAGTTCAAGGAAGCAGGACTTTTGCTCTGGATGACTGCTTCTGTCAGAAAGTGAGGATAATTCTTTGGTCAGCAGGGAGAGTGGAACACAGCTGAAGGTGTAATTACTAAAAAGACAATGGTCCTCATCTCATTTGATCTCTTTTGTGGTTCGGACAATATCCCTGTTTTTGTATATTAAGACATAAGTAGAGAAGAGTCTTGTTTTTGCCTTGGTCTGTCAAAGGCATTTGTTTTGGGACTCTCTGAAGTTAGTTATGCTCTCTGGGTGAATACCCTGGCCATGCTGTGAATGCAGGCAGGCTTCTTCCAGCACCAAGGCCTTACAGTGGCCAAACAGCTCCTGCCTTTCAGAAACTGCTTTCCTGTTTCTTAGACTCGGTCTTCCTAGCGAAGGTGCACAGAAAGGGTGTCCACACAAAGGCTCTCTGCCTATTTCTCTGCCTGGTAGTCTCTGTGTGGGCTGGGAAATTTTGGCCAACATGTAATAGAATTCCAAGAATGATTGCTTTGTTCATCATTTTTTTTTTTGTTCTAGTTGAAAAGTCTCATTAAGTTGCAAAGTCAGATAAATAAAATTCTTTACTTATTGGAAAGAATGCATGGCATCTTTGGACTGTGCTCACCATTATAATTGCAGATAGGAAACGAAAGTGTCTTTACCCTCAAAAATGTCCCTCAAATGCATGATCTTTAAAAAAATCACTTACATTGCTTCTTGGCCTTTTGGCTAACATCAAGTGTAGTGTAGTAAAAAAAAAAAAAAATCACAGAAGCAATTTTTCCGAGATTGTGTCTATCTTAACTACTATGGAGAAAAACAACTGAATCTCAGAAAAGCTGATCCACAAGCATCAATTATTGGCTGTAGCCTCAGGTGAGACATACAAAATGATTTATGAGAGGAAGGGAAGTGTGAGCTGCAGCCTGAGGACTGTGATAAGGAAAGATCTGTCTCAGCTGTGTGGTCAGTGGTTTCATACTAACATTAGATGGGGTCAGTGATACAGGAGTTGCAGAAGCTTGCATTTGCTATTAGAAGCAGAAAGCAACTGATTCACCAACACCCCTCTGGGATCAGTGAGTCAGAAGTTAGGAAGGTTTCTGGAAGACTCAGTTCAGTGCATATTTCTGGCAGAGGAGTTTTGATCTGATCTGAGGCTGTGCACGTGGAGTGATTGGTATCTAGGTCAAGGTTGAGCAGAGGCAAAACTCTGAGCCTCTTGGCTGCAGAAGGTGGTGTTGAATTTGGAGTAGCCTTACACACTTACAATGAGTTTGTATTAATAGAACAATTATTTATAGCTTATTCGCAGGTGTGCAAATATTAGCATGTGTGTCATTACCTGGAAGAGAGAACATCTGAAATGTAGATCCTGAGGAAAAAACACTCAAACATAAAAGCATCTCAGGAATAGAGGGGCTTTCTAGCTTTCAGGACGGCTTTTAATCCTTTTCCTTGTCCCTGGAATATTCTATATTCCATGCCCATAAATATTTCTAGGGGGAATTGGAAAAGGCAACTGTAGCATTTATGCTTTTGCCTAAAAATTTTATACTGAATTTCTTGCTTTACATCATAAATTCGCAGCTCTGTTTACACAGTGGAGTCATGTTGTTATTTTATGGCTGCATAGGGGTATTTTGATAAATCAAATAATGCCTCCATATATCCTAAACAAAAAGGGTCACTAGGCATGCCATGTAGCCTCTGATAAACAAAGAAAATCTGGAAGAAGAAGGGGATTGAAGAAGAGAAGGAGGAAACAAAGAACTTCCTAGATGCTTCCAGGGTCAGCTCACTACACAAGAGAAAGAAAATTATTGCAAGGACAATACTACAGAGTGTCTACCACAGTCTCCCCCCTTTGACTGCAGATTCATTTACCCATGGTCAACCACGGTCTGAAAATATTCTATGGAAAATTCCAGAAATACAAAATTTGCAAGTTTTCAATTGCATGCCATTTTGAGTATCTTGAAATTTTGCACCATCCCATGTGCCCCACCCAGAATGTGAATCACCCCTTTGTCCAGGATGGATACTCTATTGTGGACCCTGTAGCTACAGCACCGTGTCTATGCCACCGCTCATCACTTAGTGCCATCTGCTGGCTGCTCATCACTTAGTAGCCGTCTCTAAGTATCACAGTTTTGGCGCTTAAGTCACTCCTATTTTATTTAACAATGGGCTCAAAGCGAAAGATTAGTGATTCTATCAATTTAGATATGGCAAAAGAGAAGACATAAAGTGTTTGGTTTTAAGTGAAAAGGCAAACGTTCTTAGCTAATAAGGAAAAAATAAAAACGTTTGTATAATGAGGTTACTAAGGAAGAATGAATCTGCTATTCATGTCATTGTGAAGTAGAGAAAGACATCTGTGCACAGTACCATGTAGATATGGTAATATGGAAGCATTTGTGCTTCCTTTCAGGCATCCACTAGAGGTGGGAACCCCTCTGCCTTGAATAAGAGAATGGGACTACCATATAAAAAAATCACTTTGGTACATGTAAACCTAATGATATAGACCAGAGATTTTAGTAATTTTCACTAGGTTGAGAGTCTGTATAGAAGAGCATAAATGGAAAGACATATGACAAAGTTTCAAGATAATTTCAACTTTTGAACTAATTTCAAACAATTAAAATGAAGCAAAAAAGGAAAAATGTACTAATTGTTAGAATATTGGTAGGTGATAACTCATAGTCCAATAATATCTGGTTTTCCTCCTTTCCTTCATTTCTCTATGCCCCCCGTGCCAACACACTCCTCATGACTCCAAATTCAGCTGGTTTGGAGATAGAAAACCACAGATTTACCTGGAGTCTAAAGCAGCACTTCAAACCGCCCAGGTGAGCCATAAGCATCTGTAAATGGATGAATGAACACTGGAGATCGGAGTGATTGTTCCCAGGGAACAAGGATAAACAAGAAGCAAGCATAAAGGTCTCAGTCACTTTGTGTTTCCTTTTAAGCATCCAAAGCTCGCTCCGTCAGGCCTAACTCCCTGTCTAGAATAGATGGCCAGGCTCTAGACATTGACCCTTCCCTGTACCGGCAAGATAAAGAGCATTCGTGAATATTGCAACTTATCATTTTCAACTTATTTTGCTACAAAAATCAAAAGAGTCTCTGAGTTTAGGGGAAAAAAGAGATAACTTTAATTTAGCATTTATATACTACGTTAGAAAAGGCAACACCCTGCCGTGAAATAGCTCAGGAGGGTGGGAGTTCCAGTTTCTCAGCTGTGCCTGCCACAAAATAGTCAGTGTGAATGTTAAATCATTCAGCTTAGGGATACTTTGCTTTCTTAAATGATATAAATATTTTCAAGTAAAAACATAAAACAAAACATGAATTTATTGGGCTAAAGACATGATGCGTTGAAATCTAGGAAGCCAGTTGATTAACACAGTGCCTGGACGTCTTGATATTTAAGATGGTTAAAAAAAATTCAAGGGCGGCGCCTGTGGCTCAAAGGAGTAGGGAGCTGGCCCCATAATCCGGGGGTGGCAAGTTCAAGCCCAGCCCCGGCCAAAAACTGCAAAAAAAATTTGATCATGTTTTCTAGTTACACTAGTTCTTCCAGAGATAAGACCTATTGCAGTGTTTAATTATGGAGAATTATTGAGTAGTTAAAATCTTATCTTACTACACATGAAAAATACATATGTCAACAACTTAGATAAGGTCTGATTTCTTTTAAAGATGAGTAATTCTAAAAAAAGAACACAGGATGGAAGATTAATAGACCATGTGAATGGAGCCAACATTTTCATTCTGGTTTTCCTTGTCAACAAAGGAAATAGTGTTGATGTATTTAATTAAAAAAAAAAAAAAGAGAGAGAGTGCCTTAAATATCAAAAGTCTCTTATAAAACATTTTAGATAGTAAAGTCTAAATTGACCAGACACCCTAATATAGGATTTCTCTTTTGAAAATATATAAGCAGTCTGAAAAACGAAGACCTGAACTCAACAGTTAAAAGATTAACGGAGCGCTGCAGACGGGTGTAGTGTTGCATTGGAGTTCATTCTGCCCAGGACGCTGGCTCGAGGAGTCCCCCCTCAGGCTTCCTGCGCTGCCTGTGGGGGCAGCTGGATCTCTCCTGAGCCTCCTTTCAGTCTGGCCTGTGCACCCGCAGCTCAGGGATCGGCCAGGGACCGTCGCTGAGTTTATATTCTGAATTTGGGGCTCTCCTCTTCTGGCCCTTTCTTTGGCATCCCCTTCTCTCTGGCAGCCCTGGCTGACCTGGTCCCCTTGTCGCTCTGGGAGGGAAATGGCAGCTTGCTATGGATGTGGGAGCTGTTCCTGCACCCAGAGCTGTAACAGAGGCCGTAGAAAACATGGGGAGCTGCCCAGGGTGACTGCAGCTCCGCATTTCAACTCCCCTGCAAACCCTTCCGGGCTCTGTTCATTCCCTGGAGCCCTCTGTCTGGGAGCGGTTTCTGTACGTGGTCCACGTTTGCAGCTGAGGTGTGACAGAGGTTACTCACCTGGCTGCAAGCAGCCGCCACTCTCCTTTGTTCCCTTTGTGTGGGAGAGGAGTGGGGACATGGGGTGACAGCACTTGTACATTTCTGTTGTCCTATCTGAAGTCAACTCCTGTGAGGAAATCCCTTAACGTGTCTGAGGCTGCATGTATGGGGCACATCATTTCCCCTTTCTGCTCCAAAGTCTGAAACCCAGTTTTGAGTTTGCAGTGACAAAGGCCTCTGCCCTCTTCTTTCATAAAACAAGATGAGAATTCCCGGCAGGGAGGGGAAGGGCTCCAGTGGGGCAGAGCCAACTGGCCCAGCTGTGTGAACATTTCCTCCCAGTAAAAGTTCACTGTGGAACAGTTTAAGACTCATTAGAGGTTTTGGAATCTTTTTATTCTTTTGTTTTCTTTCCTGATTTTTGTATACTTGAACATTTAAAGTAAATTGGATAACACGAAATACCAAGCATAATATTTCAGTGTTCACTTTAAGTAATCAGTTCCTGACACACATTTTTTGTCCACACCTACGAAAGTTAATAACACATCCTTAATATTATCTAATGTCAAGGGCATACTCACATTTCCTCAATCATCTTTAAAAGGCCTTTACTATTTTGTTGCTCACACCAGGATCCTAGTGAGGGCCACACATCCCTTTTCTTTGAATCTACATTATTTTCTTTCTGACAAATGCCAGTGGAGGGAACCAGGGAAAAGAGTTCCAATTCCAGATAGTCTGTCACTTCCTGTGACTCTGTTTAACACGTTGCTTTTATCCCTGTATTTCTTGTGTATTTGCCCACTCAGGCCGCCATGACGTGGTGCCACAGACCAAGCAGCTTGAATAACAGGAATTAGTTTCCTCTCCGTTCAGGAGGCTGCAAGCCCAAGGCCAAGGTCAGCAGGGCTGGTTTCTGGCCAGGCCTCTCTCCGGACACAGCCTTCTTGCCTTGTCCTTGCACTGCCTGATTTTTGTGTGTGCTCACTCTTGGTGACTTTTCCTCTTCTAGAAGGACACCAGTCTTTTTGAATTAGAATTTTCCCCCCTTAGGACTTCATTTAACCTTAACTCCTCAAAAGTCCTGTCTTCAAATTTAGTCTCACTGGGAACTAAGCCTTCAACTTACGACTTTGGGGGGACACAATTCAGTCCCCAACATCTTGTGAACAAGAAGCTAGAGCTAAGGGCTTGGTGGATCTCAAGTTAATCATTTGGCTACAAAAAATAGTATAGGCACTATTATCCTGACTTTTGATAGGCTGTGTAACACATACGTATGCGTATGCATATTACCGAGGGTCTCTGTGTAGTCAGGAAGGGGCGTTTAATTTTCTCAAATGCCCTTGGAGCTGACTACGTGATTACTCTCCTTAGATGTATTAATATTTATAAGGAGATTGGAGCACTCTTCCATGCCAATAATAAACCTCACCTGATGCATTATTACTTATGTAGAATTCTATTTGTTAGTATTGTATTTAAAGTGTATAGCGATATTTATGTGTTATTATCCTGTCATTTTCTTTTTTGGTCAATCACTAATTTTGAAAATCATTGTTATTCTTACTGCATAAAAAAATTGGTAATTTTTATTCTTTTTATTCTCTGAAGGTATTTAAATGCCATTGGTATTATCTTCTCTAGGGTTTTTTTTTTTTGTGGGTTTTTTTTTTTTTGTTCTTATTTGTTTGTTTGTTTTTGAGACAGAACCTCATTCTTTCACCCTGGTAGAGTGCTGTGACATCAGAGCTCACAGCCATCTCAAACGCTTAGGCTGAAATGATCCTCTTGCCTCAGCCTTGAGAAGCTGGGACTACAGGCATCACCACAATGCCCAGCTACTTTTTCTATTTTTAGTAGAGATGGGGTTTTGCTTTTGCTCAGGTTGGTCTCCCACTCCTGAGCTCAGGCAATCCACCAGCCTTGGCCTCCCAGAGTGCTAGGATTACAGGCATGTAATTCTCTGCAGCTGACTGATATTATCTTTTCTTTAAAGTTAGTGAGATTTTCCTATAAGGACTTTTTTCTCTGTATTACATAGATTCTAATATATAATGTCGTAGTTATCATTGTTTTTACCAAAGCTGCAATTTTCCTTTAAATCAATAATTATTTAACGGATTATTTCGAATTGTATTCAGGAAATACTGTTTCTATATACATCTATTTTTTGGAATGTAATCAGGTATTTCTCTACATGTCCTATTAGAAAGACCAATTTATGCTATTATTTTCATAAACACTTGAAATTCAAACCTATTCCTTATTATTGAGTTACCCACTTCACCTCCAGGGTGAATCACAGCCTTTTGCTTGTCAATGTTTGCTTCTTAATCCTATTGAATGGTTTTTGGACTGAATATACCTTGTGTATATTAATATTATATATTAACAATATGACTTTTTGCTATATTTTCTAATAATATATTGCCATTCTTTCATTTAAATATTTCTCAATTACTTTTTTAAAAAGCTACATCTCTACAGGTACAATGTGGAATTTATTTTTTGCTTTGTGGAACAATATAAATATTTGCCTTTAGTGGCTTAACAAAGCTCAATTATATATTGCTATAATTGATATGGTTTATCTGAGTTATATCTTTTTATATTATGTTGAATGTATACATACATGTGATCTGGTTATTTTGCTTATCTTTGGTAGTTCCTCTGATAATTTGAAATCTTTTTGTTTTCTTTAGTCTTTCAGTCTGAATTCATATGTTATCTCCTCAGACGTGACTGGTTCAACCTAGCTGCGGCCTTCTATGCCTTTGCTTTCAATTGTTTATTTCTTTTACATTTCTCTATGTCACAATCAGCTTCTGAATTTACCTTATCGGTTGTCAGTTTAATAATTTATTGCTTTTTCTCCACTAAAGCATACTTTCTTTATACCTGAACCTCCTCCCCCTTCTCGCTCTATCCATGGTATGATTAGAGCCTGCAACAATATACAAGAAGTCATAGAAGGTACTTAATAAATGTCATAACTATTGCTTGAAGCTGCTTTTCTATTTCATTGTAACTTACACTTTTCCTTGAAGGATCTCACTGATTTTAAGCACTCAGTAAATATTCATTTCCACTGAATTGAAACTGTGAAAACTATAACCTCATATAAAAAAGTAAAACCTCCCATTTGATCCTGCAATCCCATTGCTGGGCATCTAACCAGAAGAAAAAAAAAATTTTATTGTAAGTACCAATTTTGTTTTTAAAAAATGCTCCAAATTCTGAAAACCAGAAAAGGGCGAATGTCAGAGGCTTGCATGGGTAGGGAGAGAAGAGGGTGACCTAGAAGGATGTACCAGTAGGTAACTCTGGGGAAAGAACCTGAGTGCTGGGGCCTAGGAGGTGGAGGGGACATACTTTTTACTATAAATCCTTTTCATGGACTTCTGCATGTGCATTTGCTTATTTTTAAAACTTCATTTTAAAAAGAAAAGCTCTTCAAACAAAGTATGATAAAGGCCTGGGCTGTGCATGGGATGGAGGTGGGAGTGGATGGAGTAGTTTGGAACAGAGTTGCCAGGACTCAGTCAGTAATGCACAGCACTGGGCAGTGATGGGCCTGGACCTGCATCCGCGCCTCCAAAGACCTGCAGAGTAGAACCCTGGGGGGATGCCAGCTAGAGGGTGAAGTACACCTGCCCTACTTCATGAGCCATAGCACAGGCTGCCTCTGCAGTGACCTCAACAGTGTTCAAGGCAACCCCTCAACATTAGACTCAAAAGCATCCAATGGGTGCAAACCATCACCCATTGGGCTCATTGCCCATGACTACACTTTAACCCCAGCAGGAGGAGCACCTGGATATAACCTAGGGGAAAACTCCATCTTACTATGTGAAAAAGTCTAGCAAAGGCCACGAGGAATACCTACTCAGTCCCTTCCTCCCACCTTCCCCCAGCCCCCACCAACTCCTCTCCTCCCCTCCCTGTGGCCCTAAAGGAACTTCCACTGGTCTCTTGCTAAGATTTCTTTGAGTCATTCATTTTCTTTTTATTCATATATATTGTACCCGCCTCAAATACGTTGCACCATAAATAAGCTCTTTGGGTGCTTAAAGGTCTTTCTGACCTCACAGAGGCATGACAGATTCTGCCTTAGTCCCTTCCGACTGCTAAAAATACCATAGACTGGGTGGCTTAATCAACACGCATTTATTTCTCACAGTTCTGGAGGCTGGAAGCACAAGATAAAGGTGCCAGCAGATTCAGTGCCTGTGAGGACCTGCTTCCTGGGTCACAGATGGCCATCTCTCTGTGTCCTCCCAGGGTGGAAGGAGTGAGCTTTCTTTCTTTCTTTTTTTTTTTTTTTTTGAGACAGAGCCTCAAGCTGTCACCCTGGATAGAGTGCTGTGGCATCACAGCTCACAGCAACCTCTGACTCCTGGGCCCAAGCGATTCTCCTGCATCTGCCTCTCAAGTAGCTGGGACTACAGGAACCCACCACAACGCCTGGCTATGTTTTGGTTGCTGCCATCATTGTTGTTTGGCGGCCCGGGCTGGATTCGAACGGCCAGCTCAGGTGTATGTGGCTGGTGCCTTAGCCGCTTGAGCCACAGGCGCAGAGCCTGAGTAAGCTTTCTTAACACACTTGTCCTCTAACTCTGCAGAGCCCAACCTCTCACCCAGGAAACAGCCTCACTGCCAAAGAGGTGAGGGTGGGCACAGGCATTCACCCTCTTTCAGTGGTTCTCCACATTCAGCCTTTCTTTGCCTAGATAGAATCAGCCAACCAGACACCCATTAGCCAAAAGCTGTCTTTAAGCATGTGTTTTGTTTGGCCTCTTGCACATCAAAGGGACTGTAACAGTGAAAATTATAATAAGCACAAATGATCATCATCATTTCAAAGAGACATCAGTGTGAGGCGTTCCAATGAGACCCTGGGGTGTCAGTCACTTTATCTGCAAACAGAAAATGCAACTCACCTGTCTCTCCAGGCATGAAGAGTGCTCATAATGCTCAGAAAACTGGAAATTGCTTTCTAACTGCCAGTTATCAGTATTGTTCATGAGAGCTTTGGGGTAGCTGCAATAGAGAGCTCTCAAAATATGAGAGGCATGCTCTGTGCAATGAGATGAGAAAAGCCCAGATCCCTGGAGAGAGAAAAAAAGAACCTACAACTACCAGATCTCTAGGGGAACTGAAGATTACGTTCTACCCTGAGAGGGGGCTGGGCATGGAATGAAATAGCAGAGGTCAGAGTGGGCCTCCGTTCTGCCCGGACTGGGCAGCTCTCACAAAGGAGCCTCCAAGATCTGCCTTTTTCCCTTTTTTTCCCACCTCCTCTTAAGGGAAAAGTTCTTTTCTTTCCTACCGCTCAGAGAAGAGCAGAAGTTGAAAAGGGCTATTTGTTCCCAATTATTTATAGCTCAGCAAAGGACTGCAGGGTCTCCAGCCTCAGGTCTGGGAACTGCCTTCTGCAGCCACACCCTGACCGGGCCGGAAATCTTCTGGTGGCGATTTATGCTTGTGGTATAAACAGAAATAGCACCCCCGAAATCTAGGAAGGAGAGGAAAGCAGAGCAAAAACCTGTTTCAGTAAAAGCGTTCAGTGGCGGAGTTGTATTAATAACGTGGGGTCTAGCGCCATCTAGTGTCTGCTGCTGAGTTTGGCGTGAGGCCCACTCTCAGGAAGAGCTTTTTTTTTTTTTAATTGGCGTTAACCAGGAAAGGAACTGAAATGGAGAAACGCATTTTTTGCGCACAGGGTTGTCCTCATGCCTACGATGAGGGACTGGGGGTTTGGTGGGAGAAGTGCAAAAGCTACAATCTTAATGTGTCACAGACGGGGGTGTTGGGTGAGGGCATGGGGGAGTCTTTCTCTTGGAAGTAAGCTGGGGTGACTCACAAGTAATATTTAGAGTCTTAGTCCCAGAAGATTGGCTTGAATTTGTCTGCGTGAATATTTTTGCTCACACTAGAAAAAAAAATACTGGTGCTATTTTATGACTTATGCTTTTCAAACTAGTTTCTCAGAGCTCTCCCAGAGCCAGCAAATGGGCTATTTACAAAAGGCCTTGCAAGCTGTGGGGTGCACTCCGGCTCCTGGCTGTTGCCTCTGCAGGACAAGTAGCCTAACTTTTTGTCCTCTTACTTTCCTTAGCCCTCTCTCTTTTAAATAAAGTCACCATTTGCTATTTGCTTGACATTATTCCTTTAAACCTCAGAACAGCCCAGAGAGTGGATATTCATATTTTTAATTTATACATGAGAGAACTTTCCTTAGGGAGGTTATGTAACTTTCCCAAGATCTTTCAGCTAAAGGGCAGAGGAGGAATTTGAACCCAGTGCCTTTCAGCTCCAAACTGTTTGCTCCTTTCAGAACAGAATCCTATCTACACAGCTAGGGGTAGCTGGTGATGGCAGAGGAGAAAAACACCTCTCTGGCTTAGAGGACACTTTCTGCTCTGGGCGGTCCCTGGGACCCCAACAATTGGCCAGATTCTTGGTGTTACCTCTCTTTCCTTCCTCACATCTGTCCTGCCCTGCCATCCTTCCTTAACACAGACACTTCCTCAGCCTACACTTCTCCACGCTTGGAAAACACCACAGGAGAATAATGAGAGCAAAGAGCAGGGATCTGGCAAACACACAGATGTTCCAGCAGAATCATGGATTTGTCTCTGACTCCCTAGGCCTCCTCTGGGGAAAAATTGGGAAAATTCCCTGCTGGCTCCTCCCTTGCCTTCCCTCCCAGCCCACTCCATCATTCTCCACAGCATAGACACACCTCCAGAGGGTGAAGTAAGGCCACGCTCTGGATTCCTTTGAAGCAAAACTGTTTGCTTAAATATACAGGTTCAAAAATAAAGTTTAAATGGGGTAACATGCTGCAGTGGGATCCAAACCCTGATCTCCATAAATGGGGCAAATGTTTAGCCCCTGGCAGACCAAGGGAGGTAATTTGGGGGTTTGGAAGAAGCACAGGACTAGAGTAAGAGACTTGGACTTACATCCCCAATCTGTCACTTCCCAGCTCAGTGACTTCAGGCAAAGTCACTTAACTTCTCTAAGGCTTAATTTCTCTACTTTTAGAATGAGGGGACAATTCTTCTCTTTTCAGTAAACTAAGACAACAAGTGTTTGGTAAAGCACTGTAGGGTGTGAAGTACCATATGATGAAGGGCTTAGGTAAAAGATTCTTTATTTATTCTGACCTCTTGCTACCTCTTCCTCTCCTTCCAAAAAGAAATCTTTCTCCTCCTTCCACAACATGGATTATAACATAGATACACACATACCCATACAGAACCTTCAGCCCTTGCGACTCTACTTTTTTCAAAGGTTAAATGATCACAGAAAACATCTTTTCCAATAAAGATCCAGTGGCCAGGACTGCTGGGGGGGCATTTTCTTTCTTTCTTTCTTTTCTTTTTCTTTTTTTTTTTTTTTTAGCAGTTTTTGGCTGGGGCTGCTGCCCTACTCTTTTGAGCCATGCCACTGCCCTGGGGTACTTTCTTTAGCAGAAGCAGGAAAGTCTAACGTAGTATCTATCATTTGCTAGGAGAAGACCCTGAAAGGCTATTTCCTCTGTCACAGCTAATAAATATGGACATCTGTGGCTGGGCACAGAGAGGGTGATCCTTGACATTCCGGCAGAGCTAATGCATCAAGGGGAGAGCAGTCATAGCCTGCTGTGGAGCCATTGAGAGCATAGAGCTTGGGTTTGGCATCCTTTCTCTTCCTCCTGGCCAAGTCAGCTTGAAAACCTCTTGATTTCTTCACAGGCTCCATTTCTAATTTAAGGTGTCTCCACACGGCTTGGCATACTCTCTGCCTCTCCATGAGGGAAGAACTAGCTTCCTAAGAGAGGCTGGGGAGAACAAAGGCCTCATTAGGATCAGTCACTTATTCTGTGTACACATTCCCAGGAATCTCTATTGATGAGCTCAAATACAAATGAAGTAGTAATTAAGGATGTAATGCAAATGATCTTCAGCTTAGCAACTCTGTAATTGAAATTTACTAAATTAAGTCTGAGATTTTTGAAACTAGGTCTTTTAAAAAAATTTCTCTGGTTATAATTACCCCCTCTCCTCCATCCCTCCCACCCTTTGGTAATGTAATTAGTTTAAAATAAAATCCGTGGTGCAGTTGGTGATGCATTGCCTACTGTTACATCAAGGTGGAGCTTCGTCTCTGAAATGTAGGTCTCCTATAATCTATCCCAGGAGGTGGAGGCGAGAGGGTCTTGCATCAGTCCGAAAGGCTGCAGCTATGTTGTCAAATATAGTACAAAGAGTCTGGACACAGAGCCTGTGACATGGACAATGCTGGACAGGGAGACAGTTCTCAGCTTCTCCCTTTTCTGTTCCTTGCCTCTTTATCCTCAGAACTGGTACAAGCTATGCAGCATTCAGAGAAAGAAGAGAATAGATACTTTACTAGATTAGAAGAGGAACTGGAATCTTTGAGGGTCCTAACAAGGGTCTGCTATAGGAGCTAGAGGGGTTGAAATAGATCAGAATCCCATCCTTGTTCTCTCAAAGGCTAGGGTGCCAAAGCTAAAATTGCAATAGCCCTGAGACTCCTCCAAATCCTGTCCTCTGCCACCTGGTAACATCATCTCAGCCTTAGTTCATTTCTCCTGATCTGTCCCAGCAGAGGGCAATGCCCACCAACCTCAGCCTGCCTGGAACCCAAGAGGTGCTGTGTGGCTGGAGAAGAGGACCCAGGTGGCACTTCAGCCTCCCCATTCTTTTTTTGTTTTTTGAGAGCCTCAAGCTGTCACCCTGGACAGAGTGCTGTGGCATCACAGCTCACAGCAACCTCTAATTCCTGGGCTTAAGTGAGTCTCCTGCCTCCGCCTCCCAAGTAGCTGGGACCACAGGTGCCCACCACAACGCCCGGCCATTTTTTGGTTGCAGCCGTCATTGTTGTTTGGCGGGCCCGGGCTGGATTCGAACCCGCCAGCTCAGGTGTACGTGGCTGGTGCCTTAGCCTGTTGAGCCACAGGCGCTGAGCCAGCCTCCCCATTC
>CAUYRH010152443.1:0-40273 GCA_963574655.1 Perodicticus potto
GCCAATGGTTTAATAAAGGACAAGATGGGGCTCGGCGCCTGTAGCTCAACGGGCTAAGGCGCCAGCCACGTACACCTGAGCTGGCGGGTTCGAATCCAGCCCGGGACCGCCTGGCAACAATAATGACTGCAACCAAAAAAAAGAAAAAAAAAAAAGAAGAAGAACAAGATGGGAAAATTGGGACAAAGAAATTTGAGATAAACGTATGTAGATAAATCTCATTAAATGGGCACCAAAATGTGAAGATGCTGGTGTTTCATGTCAATGTTTAACAATGGGTGGACTCAACATGAGAATTTTAATGAACATGTAGGACAACTCATTCTGTGAATGACACTTAATCTCTTTACACATCTATTACTGTCATTATCCAATGGGATCATGAACAAAGTGGCCATGGTTTCAGGGATCAAGTTTATGCATGGGCTCAAAAATATGGATGTACATTTGCCAAGGCTGACTTGGCTGTAGCCATCAAAGAGTACTCAGTCTTCTAGCACCATAGTTCAAACTGAATCCCCTATGTGACACCACTTTTCAGCATGATAGTCCAGCTTCTGGTGACACTTTGATTACATTGGATGTCTTTCATCATAGATAGAGCAGTTCCCTATTCTTAGTGGAATAGGAATTTACATTAGATACAGATTTTATTTTCTTGCATACAATGCTTTTGGCAATACCACTATCTCTGGACTTAAGAATGACTTATCCTCCGTTAGGTTATTTCACAGAGTGCTGTTTCTGATGAAGGAACTCATGTCACCACAAAAGATGGGCAGCCATGCCATTATCATTCAACTTACTTGTCTTACCATGTTATACACCAACATGCAACATGAATAAGCTGGTTTGATAGAACAGTAAAATGAACTTTTAAACACTCAATTAGTGTCATATGGGGGAAATATCTTTTAGGAATGAGGTAAGAGTCTCCAGAAAGCTGTATACACTCTTAATCACCATCCAGTATATATGGTAGTGTCTCTCCAATAGTTAGGAATCACAGTTCTAGGAATCAAGAGGTGGAGATGGGAGTGGCATCACTCATTATTAACCCTGGGAATTGATTAGCAATTGTTTGGCTTTCTGGTCCTGTGACTTTATGCTCTATTGGCTTACAGGTCTTAGTGTTCAAGGAAGGAATATTTTCTCCAGGAGATACAGCAAAGATTTCTTTGATCTGGAAGTTAAAGTTATCAACTGGCCACTTTGGGCTCTTTGTGTTTCTAGATCAAAAGGCAAAGAAGGGAGTTTCAGTGTACACTGAAGTGATTGAGCCTGACTGCAAAGAAGAAATTGGACTTCCAATGGACGTAGGGAAGAGGACGTTAGTAATACAGGTTAACCCTTTGGGCATCTCTTAATCATCATGTTTTGTGATACAGGTAAATGGAAATCTAAAACTACCTAATCCAGACAGGACTCCTAATGATCTAGACCCTAGGAATCAAGATTTCAGTCACCTCAGGAGACACATAATCATGACTATCTTAGATGCTATCTGAAGGTAAAGAGAATGCAGAATGGGAAGTGGAGGAAGATAGCTATGAATACCAGTAATGACCACATGACAAGTTAGAGAAAGAAGCACTGTAATTGTCATGAATATTTTCTCTTCATTTTGCTATGCATACATGTGGGGGTGTGTATCTTCTTTGTTTTCTTATTCTCTTACCCTTTTTTATTCCCTTACCATGTAACATAAAATGCGTTAATTTAATATCATACTATTTAAGTATTATTAATATTACATTATAGCTTAAGTTCTAGTTTAAGTTATTAGAAAAGTAAAAAAAATCACTCAATAACTTAATTTCCTTTTCTGAGGAATAAGTTAGTATAATTTTGGTTGTATGCATGATGGTTGCATCATGTTAGGCAGAATTATGATACTGTTACTGTCTTAATTGGGAGATTAAGTATGGTTTATGGAAATGGGTATGGGTATCAAGATGATAAGGACTAAAGTTGTGATGGTTAGTTTTATGTGTTAAATTGTGTAGAATTCAGGTTGTTAGGATTAAACATGATTTCTGGGTTTGTTCATGAGGGTATTTCTGGATGGAATTAGCATTTGAATTGGTGAATTAAATAAAGCAGATTTCCCTCCTCAGTATGGCTGGACATCATTCAATCCATTAAGGACTTTAATAGTACACAAGGCAAGGGAAGAAAGAATTAGTCCTTTTTTTTCCTGCCTCACCACTTAAGCTGATGCATTTCATCTCATCTTCCTCTGATCTTAGAGTGAGATTTATGTGTATCATTAGGTCCTCTGGATCTGAAGACTTTAGGCACAGTCTCCAGCTTATAGATAACAAATAATGGGATATTTCAGCTTCAGTAATCTGCTGAAACTATTACTCATAATAAGTCTGTCTATATATCTCTGTCTCTCCACCATATGTCATGTATATGTATATTAATCATAAATAGTAATTATATGTCAATAACATATATATGATGCATATATGCGGGTAGTTCATATACATAGATTAGGTTTCTCTGAAGAATCCTGAATATTATCAATTTTATTAGATTCTCTTTTTAATTAGTTTTAATTATTATGAGTACATAATAGTTGTATATTGTTGTTAGATAAATGTGATTATTTTGTACAGTCATATGATGTGAATTAATCGCATAAAGTAATTGGAATATCCATCACCTCAGGTATTTATCAGTTTGTTGTGTTAGGAATATTCTAATTTCACTCTCATAGTAATTTTAAAGTGTATCCCATTTGTTGACATGTTCAACTATTTCTTAGAGTTTCATAGTTCTCTTGATAAAGATGTTTCACATCCTTTGTTAGATAAATTCCCAAATATTTCATCTTCTTTGGTACTACTGTGAAAGGGGTAGAGTCCTTGACTTTTTTTTCAGCTTAACTATTACTGGTATATATAAAGGCTACAGATTTATGAGTGTTGATTTTGTAGCCTGAGACACTGCTATATTCCTTGATCTAAACTATTAGAGGCAATGTATTAAGACAGTGAAGAATTTAACTACTTAGATTTAAAAATCATGCTGTAAAATCAAATTTCCTGATTTAAAAAAAAGACTTTGTTAGACTCTACTTACTCCAAGGCTTCTTAAGAACTGTGTGTACATATATGATACAAATATGTAAATACTATTTGATAGTCCATAACAATGAGGACAAAGACTTGAAGACTAAATATACAACTATGTATTTTAAAGAATGTATCAGAAAGTCAGTTTAAGTGGCAGGTTCACCTGTACAAGGAAATAAGCAGCAAAAACATGATCAAAGCATTGCAGAAGTGATCAAATATGTCAAAGAACTGCTTACAATCTCTCCCAGAAGTTACAGATAATGTACCAGAGGTACATTAAATTAAACAGTAACATTTGTTCTAGTCCTCATGGGAAAATATTCCATCTGAAACTCAGCAGTAGTTTACAACCATACGAGGAGGCGATTTATAGCTATTATTAAACCAATTTAAAAAATCAAAATGATATATGTCAAAAGTTAAATGGAAAGTTAGGAAGTACTGGGGGGAAGACATTGTATTCTATTTACTTTGTACTACAAAGTACCAAATAATCAAAGAACTAATGTTTATCGATTTTAATTTTAAAGTAGATAATTCATACCTTTTGCTTAATTATATATCAGATGGATATAGTTATGCTTACTTTTATAATTTTCATTAATTCATCATTTAGTTGTAGCTATCTTCAGAAGAATCTATCCCTACCAACACATGACTTAAGCCACATAAATTAACCTAATATAATAAGAGTAAGAGTTCAAAAAAATGGTACTTGATATGGTACTTTTATGGACCAATAATCAGAATTTTGTGCACACAGAGAGATTTTTTCTTTGCACTTTTTGGCCGAGGCTGGGTTTGAACCCGCCACCTCTGGCATATGGGGCCAGAGAGATTTTTATTCCCATTAATTTTATAGAAGTAGTTGGTGTCATGCAATAACATGATAATCTGTCCCACATTCATCAAGAGTTTCCCAAGCAGAGATTTAAATTCTAAAACAAAAGAAAAGGTCTAGACTGGCATATTTTATCATATCGGCAGCATATTCCAAGAACCAGTCAACACTGATTAAAAGAAAAGAGCAGTGAGATTGAGATACTTTCATGAAAATTTAAATAAATTTCATCATTCTTCCATGTGTCAGATCTAGTTGGCATCATTTCAAAGAACATTTTGTTTTAATGTTTAATATAAAAAATAGATTATGTGAAATACTTGAAAATATGTCACAAAGCTACAAATATTTATCATTTAAAAAAAAGGCTAAAGACTGGAAACACCTTTGAGCTTCAGGGATCATGTTAAGATATCTTTTATTTTTCTTATTTAATAGAGTTCTGCAAAGAAAAAAATCAAAGCAATTAAAAAAACCATGTAAAAATATATTAGAATGGAACAGGAGACAAAATTATAATTATTTGCAGACAATACTTTTGTATAAATAAAGTCTAAAGAAATCAGTGAAAAATAAATGAAAAACAATGTTGTATTTTGACAATTGGTTACAAAATTAATTTACAAACTGCAATATATTTGTTCCAGGGTAAAAAAACAATCAAATAATGATTATATATTTAGAATAGATATGAGTTAAATTTTAGAACTTGAAAAATATTCAAAATTCATATCACAGACTTGTAAAAACATTAAAGTCAAAACACAGAAAGAAGAAAAACAACTATTAGGTAGTACTGCAATGGTCTGTTGAGTGTTGGAGGGAGTAGGAAATCAAAGCATTGTCTATTTCCTACCACTTCAACAATGCCTCAATATTTTTAACATATATTGATTCCTATGTAAATCTAAAAATAGAAAAATTTTGATGTTACTATCAGAAGGATGTCTTCTGGTTATTATTTCTTAAAATATGAATAGTTATTCATATATATGGTTTTACATATTAATTTCAAAATAATTGCTACAATCAAGCCATGCACAAAGAGCTTTAAAACACACACATTTTAAGTGTCAGTTCTAGTAATTCATAGGAAGCCAATAGAGTTCACCCTTGAATAACACAGATCTGAACTCTCCCAGTTCACTTACATACAAATTTTCAACTAAACATGGATCAAAAATAAGAGTATTTGAGGGATGCAAAACCTGTGTGTACTGAGGATCAACATCTCTTACATTCTGCTTCTTCTGAGCTGACTGCAAGAATGGATATAACAAGATTTGGTATACAAAGTAGTCCCAGAACCCGTCTCCAGAGTATACCAATGAAAAACTAATTTAAGATGCACCTACAAGTTAATATATAACAAATATATAACAGATAATAAATTGGGATTAAAATGCTAATGAAGTTGCAAATAAAAATGTTCTTCTTAGATACTGAGGCAATTATGAACATGTTTTCAATATTCAGTTCTCAGTATCTAATATTAAGTGAAAGAAAGCTTTAAACACTGACGTATAGTCATGACATTAAGGATTATATACTCCCTTCTTCCCACTCAGCCTCTTCCCATGAATACATAAACAGATAGAATAATAAAACTACTTAAAAGTAAACAATTAATTTAACTATTGTTTCTGTGTTTGAAATATTTAAGTAATAAGGTATTACTAGTTGTTTCCGAATAATTTAAAACTTGTCTAAGTGTTGTATGACGTAAGTTAAATGAGGTTCATAAAAGTCAAGTCTCCTACCTGTAGCCCTTAAAATTTATTAAATTTAAATAACTACAACAAAACAAGATGTATTATAATTAATGCTTTCAAGTACTACATCTGAATAGATCACAGGTAGACAGGGATCCTTAAAATATTGAAGGCAGTGTGCGAGACAGTAGTACCCACAAACTGTTCATTAACTGCCCCACGAAAGTAAGTAGTTTTACTTAAAAAAAAACCCACAAAAATTATCAGCTGAGGATTTACTTTAAGATAAATGTAATTAACAAAGACACTAACTGAAACTGTTGAAATCGACTAGCAAGATATTTAATTGTCAGCTGAGTCCAGATTAATATACCTTAACATCTCTAGATTAATGGTTCTCAACCTTACCAACATTTTAAAATTTTCTAGAGGAGAGATTCTAAAATTATCATGCAGAGTTCTGGAGTTCATGCCAAGTAAGGCTTTTTTAATTAAATTTTTTTTTTAAGGCTACCCAGGTGATTTTGAGAGGCAACCAGGCTAGAATCACTTAACTGAAATTCAAATACCACTTTGCGCCTCACAGGTGACAGTTCTTTTCCTTGAAATATTACTGCCATCAAATTTTTCTTTCAAAAAATACCAAGTTTAGTGTGATTCTAATTTGCTATATTTGTAATTGTTTTCTTTAAGCAGTAACATATATTGATCACTAGTTTCATTAAAAAGTTGTTAAAGTCTTTAGCTATAATGATCAATTTATAAAAACATACAGGACACAGGAATACATGAAAATAAGGTTTGCAATCAGCAAAATCCAGACCAGAAAAATTTAGACGAGGAAACATAACTTTATTAGAAATCACAAATAAAATAGAAAAAATTTTAAAAAGACGAAAAGAAAAAAGTACATAGGCTAAAAATCTTAAGTGGTACAATAACCAATGATAATATTCCTACCTTTGGTGTATCTTTATTTGAAAAATCAAAATTATTTTAGATAATCAGAAAATTTGAACACCCTATATTCAATGATGTGAAAAGATTAATTTTTATACATATTCAGCCTGAATATTCTTATTTAGTGTTAAGGGCAATTACCTTTTTCCTAAAAATTAAGTTTCTATTATCTAGGAAGATCATACCTAAATGTTCTAAAGTCTCATTAGCAGCATCAGATTAGTAATACTATACTATACTGTAGTAATGCTATACTATACTAACACTACAATATTTGCTAATCATATAAAACAGAAGTTCTTTGCTAAGTCCATTGTTGCTTCAAGAAGGTTCTGCTGATGTCCAACATCATCGGGTCTAGAAAGTTTCACAAGTCATTTGCTGCAGAGACACACTAATCTTCCATGGAGGGGGGAATATCATCTTTAAAAGCAAGAAATAACCAATATACCCACAGTACCTAATTTGTTAGCAATTCATGTTTGTAATCCACTTAAATTTTTATATAAAATATATGATTTTAAATATAAAGCTAGACCATTGATTGCAGAAAAAAATGTTCAGCTTAATATGTTTTAATATATTTTTAACTGCAATAAAATCTATATAACACTATCAAGAGCTGAAACTCAAATCCTACTCTTTATTTTAAAACAGAGATGCCCAAAGTTTAATTTACATGTACAGAATTGCAGCCATGACTGCATTCCAGATCTAAATCCAAGACGATTATTTTTTCCAGTGTGAGGTGACATATGCCAAAGCTCTGTGTTTGGTTTGTCTCCTCTAAAACTCATGTGGAAATCTGATTGCTGTTTAGCCAGGTACAGAGGTGAGGCCTAATATGGGGTGGTATGTGGTCATAAGGGTAACTCCTTCATGAATAGATTAATCCAGTCTCCAGGGAGTCAGTTCTTACTCTTGCAGTACTGGATTAATTACCATGATAGTGAGTTGTTATAAAGCCAGGTATCCTCTTCCTTGTGTTTCACTTTGCACACACGTACTAGCCTTTCCACTTCTCTGCCATGTCTTGATCCAGTACATTGCCCTCACCAGAATATGAGCAGAAGCTGGTGCCATGCTGTTGGACTTCTCAGCCATCAGAATCCTCAGCCAACTTCTTTCCTTTATAAATTACTCAGTCTCAGGTTCTGTTACAAAAATACAGTACAAAGACAGAAAATTAGTACCAAGGAGTGTGGTTGTTGCTATGAAGATTCCTAAAACTATGAAAGTGGCTTTGGAACTGGGTAATAGACAGAATTTGAAAGAATTTGGAGGAGCAGGCTAGATAAAGCCTGCATTGCAATGAATGGATTATTAAGGATGATTCTAGTGGGGGCTCTAAAGATGAGCTAGAACTACTTAAAGATTGTTTAAATGGTTATGACCAAAAGATCCAAAAAAAATGGGTATTACAGGCCACTATAATAAAAATGAGAAGAATCTTACTGGGAACTACAGTAAAAGGCGCCATTGTTATACAGCTGAAATGAACTTTGCTACATTGTGTCTATGGCATAGGGTTTTAGGGCAGCAAAGTACTCAAGAAGCTTATGCTAGGCTATGGAAGCAAAGAAATGATCTAAGAATTTGTAATTAAAATGGAATCAGAGTCCTTTACATATTTGGAAAATTCACAACTTGACCACATAAAGAGTGCTGAAGATGTGGCCCAGGAACTACTTCCTAAAGTGATTGAACCTCTTTTCTTTATAAATTACCAAGTTTCAGGTATTCTGATGTAGCAACATGCCTTTTTTACCAGGGGTGGTGCTGTATGAACCAAATTTTAAGGATGAATTTTCTCAATCGGTTTTGGGTTTTCTGGAATTGGCTCTCTGATCTAATTAGACTGAAACATGCTAAGAATTGTACTTCTAACACTACAGAGAGCATTGAAAGTCTATACTGTGAATTGTTTATAGTGTGAATGAATGTATTTGATACTTCTAATTCACTGCTTATAAGCAGCAAAACATTTGGTGACTCTGTATCTGATACTGCCTATCATTTATGGAAAACCAAGGAATATAATGATACTGGTTGCTACTAACAATTCTAGACAAACTGATGGAAAAGAAGATGAGTTCAGGAATTCAAATTCTTGGCTCCAAATGTGTATAAATAGCCTGAATTATTCTATGCATGCCCTGAAAGAGAATCCTTTCTTCTCCAGACACTGTATTGAAATTGGTTGAAATTTCTAAATTTCAAACAGGGCTGAAATTGCTAAAAATCAGACATATACCCTTATCATGCAACTATCTGATTTACAATGAAAGGTTAATTTTCAACCACACAGTGTTATCTACTGCTGAAGTAAGGGCATTGATTAGGAAAGAAAGGGATCTTGGTAAAGATGGGATCAGAATGCATGAGAAGACCCTAATGAAGCTGAGAATCTTGGGCTCCTAAATTCTGAGCAGCCTTTTTTTGCCAGGGGAAGTACCTTTTCATACCTATTCCCAGTAGTAATGGCTTTTCCACCTCAGAGGGAATTAGTCCTACATTGACTGAGGGAAGAGCAACATTCTCCTCCAAGGCTCCTGCCAAGCAAGACAATGCTGATCTCCTCAAGACCCACCTCCAGTACTCCTGTTTCTTTCTAGATGTATAACTAAACTCAAGTCCCAGCAGGCCCCCAAAGGTGAGGTATAAAGTGTAACCTATAAAAACATGTGAT
Organism: Perodicticus potto; assembly: GCA_963574655.1. NCBI lineage: Eukaryota > Metazoa > Chordata > Mammalia > Primates > Lorisidae > Perodicticus > Perodicticus potto. The sequence continues at coordinate 9,289 of CAUYRH010152443.1, forward strand.
ATATTCCAAAACAGCTACTTGAATTTTCTAAGTTATACAAACATAAATCCATAGAGCCTATGTGGAAATTAATGTTAAATGTTGTGAGAAAATGTTGGAAGGAACATAAAGTTGGATCACGCTGAAATTATTGACGCAGGCCCACTAAGAAGAGATTCTGTATTTAATGTTGCAGCACGGAGATTTAAAAAAGTTCTAATACTTTGTGTTGACTGAAATATAGATCAAAAGATGGCTCACCATAAGTAAGATGAAGCCACTTGATCTCCCTTGGTATAATGTAGAAAAAGGGATTCAAAGGCTTGGAGAGATTGGAATGATAAGAGTTGATTTGTCACATAAAACCAACTCACCCCACACTGGGAGGGTCCAGGTGATATGTCTTTCAACAACACTTTGAAAAATAGATTGACAAGGGGAGCACCAACGTCCTTGAAGTGCTTTGTGATTGTTCTTTATTATGTCAGACTTTATAGTGGACATGGGTCTGAGAATCACATTCAATTGGAAAACCTAAATGCAATGAGAATAACTGGATCCCAGGGTGTCAGGGGCCAAGTGGCAGCCTCTAAGCAAAGTGGGCATAGTCATCATAATGGACAACAGAGGCAAAGTAATAATCAGAATAATATGATCACATAGATCCATGTGTTGGCTGATTAATCACAAGGTTTCCAGATGTAAAATAAATAGGAAGTCTACTATAATTTGTACTAGACCTCTATAAGCAGAAAACTGCCAGGTCAGGTGAACAAAAGTCTAACTAAAATCATTAAAATAGAATCATGGTCCCTGAATGAATTTCCAGACTTCAACCAGCTTAGAAACTCCTGAATAAAAGAAAGACCAGGTTCTCTTAAGGGAGGAATGAGGTACAATGTCAACTTTGCATTGTTAATCTTTCTACCATCCTTCCCCAAAGAAATCTGTAGACTTTTATCAGGGTAACTGTGTTTTGGGGAAATGGAAACAATCAGACCTTCATGGGACTGTTTTACCCTGGCTCTGGGCTGACGTTAATTCCAGAAGACCTGAAACATCACCTTGGCCTTCCAGACAGAGTAGGAGTTTAGGGAGGTTAGGAGATCAGTAGGAGTTTTAGCTCTGGTCTTAGTTACAGTGGGTTCTCTGTACTTACTTCCCTGGCATGTATAATATGTATACTATGTACAATTAGAATAGACATATTCAATAGCTTGTAGAATCCCCTCACTGGTCTCCTAACCCGAGAAGTGAGGACTAGCATAGTGGGAAAGATAAAACGGAAGCCATTAGAGCTATCTGTCCCCAAGAAAGCAGGAAATAGAAAATAATGTTGCATCTTTGGTGGGAGTGCAGAAATTAGTGTCACTAACGAGGACTTAAGAGATACGAGGGTGTTGATTCCCACCACATTACTGTTCAACTGTATTTAGCCTTTAGCAGAAGATAAATGAAACTTGGAGAATGACAGTGGATTATGAGATTGACTAAATGTGACTCCAATAGCAACTACTGTACCAGCTGTAATTTCATTGCTTGAGCAAATTAACGCTATCTCCTGGTAGCTGGTTTGCAGTTATCAATCTGGCAACAGCCTTTTCCTCCATGCCTCTTCATAAGGAATCCTAAGGTCAGTTGATAAAGGAAGAGAAGACAAGGCCTTGACTTACAAATGGTTCTTCAAGATACGCAGGTACCACCCAAACATGGACAGCTGTCGCAGCACGGCCCCTTTCTGGGACATCCCTGAAGAGAAGCAGTAAAGAGAAATCTCCCCAGTGGTAGAATTTTAGGTAGTACATCTGTTTGCACACTTTGCTTGGAAGGTGAAACTGCCAAATATGCCGTTAAATACTTATTCACTGGTTGTAGCTGTAGCCAGTGGTCTGTCTTTATAGTCAGGGACTTGGAACGAGCATGATTGAAAAAATGGTGAAAGAATTTGAGGTATATACACTAAATTGGAAAAACTGGCCCACTAGCAAAATTTTTTGCTTCTTGTTCCTACAATGCTATATTCTGCTGGCCTAGATTTCTTAGTTCTAGAGGAACTAGAATGAAAGCTTCTACCAGGAAACATACTAATGATTCCAAGTTAAACCAGAAGTTAAGACTGCCACTGGCCATTTCAACATCCTCATGCTTCTGGGTCAGTAGGCTAAGAAGAGAGTTATGGTGTTGGTTATTGTGATTCAGACTATCAAGCAGAAACTGGGCTAGTCTCCCTTGGCAATGAAGCCAAGGAAGAATAACTGAAATACAGGAGATTTAGTGGCATCTCTTAATATAAACATGTTCCGTGATTAAGATCAATGGGAAAGTACCATACCACAGTCTAATCTGGTCATAACTATTAATGGTCCAGACACTTGGGGAATGAAGGTGTGAGTCACCTCACCATATAAAGAACCATGACCAGTTGTGGTACCTACTGAAGGAAAAGGGAATATAGCTAAGGGAGAAGGCACTTATAAATCTCAGTGATGACCACCTAACCAGTTGTAGAAATAAGAACTGTATTTGTAACTACAGTAGAGTTGACCATACAAAATACTGTGACAAATTGGTCAACATACAGAGGTGGTATAAGGAATTATCCCTACTGGACTTATACGTACATGTGGTGCATGTCCACTCTATGAAGATCACTGCCCTACATCAACCAACCACCACTTAAGGAGGGAGGGAGGTGATCCACTATGGAGATTCTACTTCATTTCCCATTTTATTAAGAATACATATGCATATACATACATTATTAAGCAAGTATCTATGTTTTATTTTTTATTTCATTTTCTTATCATGAAACATAATACTTATTGACCTGATATAAGTATTTAAGTATTATTATGTGTATATTTTAGTATACAGGATATCAGAAAAGTAATCACTCGAAAACTGTACCTCAAACAAGATCAATGCATTCTGGGTGGTACACAGGATAGTTGTTTCATGTTAGTTAAAACCGTGACCTTGTTATTGTCTTTGTTGGAGATTAACTATGGTTTGAAGAGATAGGTATGATTGCCAAGATAACAATGAGAGGAACTGCGATGGTTAATTTTGGGTGCAAACTTGACTGGACTGAGGTCTGCCAAGACGGCTGGTGAAACATGGTTCCTGGATGTGTCTGCGAGGATGTTTACTGAAAAAGTGGCAAGCAAGTGGACCAAAAGAGAGAACTGGCCTTACTGGGGAGAGGCACCATCTAATAGGAGGGGACTTGGCTGGGACAAACAGGCAGAGGAAGGAAGATTCTCTCTTGCCTTCCAGAGCAGGACATCTTTTCTTTTCCTGCCTTTGAACATCAAGCCCCAGATACTTCAGCTTTTGAACTCTGGGACTTGCACTTGCAGCTTCCCAGGGGATCTCAGGATTTGGGCTTCAGAACTGTGGCTGCACTGCTGACTTCCCTGGTTCTGAGGCATTCACACTGAGCCCTGCTGTGGGACACTGTCATTCTCCACCTTGCAGATGGCCTATCGTGGGACTTCTCTACTGCTTTGATTGTTTAAGTCAATTCCCCTAATTCATTTTCTCACTCATATCCTATTTGTTCTGTTCCTCTGGAAAACCCTGACTAACACATTGCCATAGAGTAAAGACAATTAACTCTGTCAGGACCCAACTGTGTTATCTTGAGCATGTCATGTTAACTCTGAGTTTCAATTTCATCAAGCATACAACATTTGGCTATATGTTTTCTAAGGTAACTTCTGCCACTGATTCTGAATTATTAAATTTAGATAATTAAAAAATTAAGCTCGTAGTACACAATGGAGGGTGGGGGATGGGGAGAGTTAAGAAAGGAAGGAGGGATGGGGTGGGGGAACAAAGGGTGTGGTACAACTTTTGGGGTGGGACACAAATATAACGGGGTCCTTATCTAACAAAATCAATCAATGTAACCTGGTTCTGTGTACCCTCAAAATCCCCAACAATAAAAAAATATATATATTAATATGTTAATTCAGGGGGTATAATTATAATTTAAATTTTAATGAATAGTAGACTTCCTATAATATATGCAGTGGTCACTAGAATGTTGTGATTTATTTCTTCAGCCTTCAAAACTTCATCTTCTGAAGACTTCAATATTGCAATATATGCCTAAAAAGTTGTCCCTGATAAACTGTCAATTTTGCTTCCAGGATGAATTTTCATCCTGAAATATACAGGCATGTAATACAATGGCATGCTTAAAATCCAGCACTCAGAGAATGGAGATCAAATCTCTTAACATGTCATATGAAGCACTTTTCCACCTGCCTCTCAAAGTTCTCCTTGCCCGATTTCAACTTCTCTGTTTCCCTATCACCTCATATAAACTCTAACATTTTTTACACTATAACTGGAACCTGATAATTAAATAATGCCAATTGTTTTTATCAAACATGAAATATGACCAAAAAATAATAATAGGACAGAATAAATTAGCAATGAACAAAAGTACTTTATAAAATTTACCCACAAACTCCAATTTTAACTACATTTACAATTTAGAAAAATAACACAAAACCAGTCAGCACCTCTTACAGTTCAGACAAAATCCTGCAAGTATCCCCAAGATAATGTATCATAAACCATCCTAAAAAGTGAACATGGCTTGTCTTCTTTATCTAATTGACTACATAATTGAATCTATAAAGTGTAACAACTTCTATCTTCAAACATAGATTTCTGGTCTTCTCCAAAGACGCTAACAGCAATTCATTAGAAAGCATAGTGTCTGCTAAATGGTAAATGACATTCTTTTTTTTCTAGGCGACAACAATAGGCAAAATGAAGTTCCTGTGTTCATGGGCTTTTACTTTATAAGGGGCGTACAAAATAAAAATCAATTTTTGTCTATATCGAGATTAGTGCTAAGAAAAAAATTAAGAATGGTAAGGAAAAAATAATACTTTAAATGAGATATCAAGAACTTCTCTCTAATAAGTTGACAGCTAAAGCACAAAAGGAGGAAGCAGCAATTGCTCACTATCTGAGCAATGAGCATAATAGAAGCAGCAAAAGCCCTGAGTCTGGATGACACAGCACAGGGAGGCCACCAGCAAAGCTTCAGTGATATGAGAAAGGAACAGAACATCACCAAGTAAAACACCAAAAGGGGGTGAGGATAGGGCCAGAAAAGGTAGCAGTTATCAGTGATGTGCAAAGTTCTCTATTACGATAGTACATTATATAAATAATTCAGTTCTCCTAGCAACCCTATTAGATAAACACCATCTCTGTTAGAAAGATGGAAAACAGATATTAAAAAAAAACTCCCAAGCATCTGATTCTAAGAAGTAGCACTATTACACCTCATGGTCTATGTGATCAGGCATCACATACATGTTTGTTTGGTGTGTCTTTTATACATGCATTTTTTAAGGAATAAATAAATACATCTTTAGCTTCTGTTTATGCAGGCTTATGAGTTAAATACTTTGTACACAGTTTAAATCAACAATTTGGTTCCTGCACAATAGGAAATTAACCTACTGCAAAGATAGGGCGGGCACAGAAAGAGAGAAAGATTTTAGATGAACAAAAATAAAACAAGCTTTCAAAATTTTGCTACTGTCATGTAACTCCTCGCTTTAGTAACCTGATATTGGGCAAAACCACAAAGAAAAGAATGATGAAAAGAAAACTGGCCTCTTAATTTTTAGTAAGCCCATGGAACTCGTTAATCACCAGTTTTTTAGTTCTCCTTTTTCATCTTTTTCTGAAATATAAATGCAGAATATAAGTGATACACTTTTCAGGGATTCTCTAAAAATTCAGTACTCAAAGCTTTTAAGCTCCCATTTTTCTTGAGTACATTACTTCTTTTATTTTTAGTATATTTGATCAGAAAAACTAAACTTATTGTTGTTCTTAAGCTTGTCCAAAAAGGAAAACAGTAGACACCACAGCAATAAGGAATTTAGGGGAATTAGGATTAAAGAAACTGCTATTTCAGATTGCTATTGCTATTTCAGATTGCTATTGCTATTTCTACCAATGGGGATAAAATTCAATGTCTATCAGAGGTGCAAAATATGCACCCCACGGGCCACATCATGATTATTTGAGGACTGCTTTGATTATCTGGGGTGTTGTGTATCATGAAAAGTATGCACAGACCTTTTTTTTGCTCGTCAGCTTTGGTTAGTGTTTGTGTATTTAATATGTGGCCTAAGACAACTCTTATTCTTCCAATGCAAGGCAGAAAAGAAAAAAGGCTGGATACCTGGGGGGCCTAAAAATAAGAACATAGACAAGTACCTGAAGGATATTAGCTCTCTACTTAATGCACTACTCACAAATTTTAAGCACATCACTGGCATTTATCTCTTGTGTTGCAATAAATAGTGTGCAGTGAACCACTGTATTGTATTTATTTAAAGCATAAATTTGTTACTTAGCTAGTAGCAATTTTAACAGCTTTACTATGAAAATTACTAATGTTCCTACACACACAAAAATGCCGTTCATTATTTATATATTTCCAATATAAAAATATATGGGAAATTTACCACTTACCCTTTACAACGATGTTAGTTTAAAATAATCAGCAAGGGTGAGTTTCTATTGATAGGATTTTGCTTTGCTTTTAATCACAATAGTATCTTTAAATTGAAGATACTTCATAAACAAGTATGAAATAACCAAAGTAACTTTTGCCAGCCTTCCAGACAGTATGTGAGCAGTTTCTAGTGCTGAATTACATAATTAAGGATCAAACCAGCCTACTAATACACTGGGAGGCCAAGGTGGGTGGATTGGTTGAGCTCACGAGTTTGAGACCAGCCTGAGCAAAAGCAAGACCCCATCTTTACTAAAAATAGAATAACTGAGGCAAGAGAATTGCCTGAGACTGAGTTGGCGGTTGCTGTGAGCTATGACACAACAGCACTCTACCCAGGGCAACAGCTTGAGACTTTGTCTCAAAAACAAAAAAGGAATCAAGCCAGATAGATTTATCACAGGTACAGCATTCATCTCTGCTGGAAAGAGGCAGATGAAGCATTTCATAAAAATTTCAAAACTAGTGCAGTTCATTCCTGGTGTCCGGAACACAGGAATAGCACACTCCCTTCAGCCACAGTGATTGAAAGGTAGTAACTAACAACTTCTTTAAATGCTAGACATCATAACAGAGATTTAAAGGAATTTAATGCCGGTTTTCTTTTCCCCCTAAATCTTCATTTTCTTCTTAATGATAGGTAACATTTGAGTATGTATAATGTAATAGCACAACATGGGAGAAGGCTAAAATGAATAAAATCTTATTTAGTGATTTACTTAGTGAAGTAGTTATTAACAGTCTCATTTACAGAAACTTAATACTCAGTGAGATAAACTTCCCTTTATGTATTAGTGGACCTGGGCTGTAGTAACGAAATAAAAGTCATTGGGGTGGCCTAAATGACAGAAATTGATTTTCTCCTGTTTCTGGAGTCTGAGTAGTCCGAGATTCATGTGTTGGCCAATTTGATTTCTTGGGGAGATTCTCTGCCTTGTAGATGGTGCCTCGTCATTCTTTCACCCCCCACAGCATCATACTCGGTTCAAACTCTGTGAGAGAAGAAGAGTTTCTGGCATCTTTTTTCTAAGAATGTTTTATTTATCAGATCAGGGCCTTGCATTTATAACCCCTCACTTCATTTTAATTACTTATTTGGTGGCTCCATGCCCAAATAAAGCCACACAGATAATGAAAGTTGCAATATATGAATTTGGGGGGGAGGGAAAATGCTTTTTTAAATTTGAATTGAACTATGGAGCAATGGGTAGTATGACATTGGCTCAAAAGATGGCATCAATCAAATGAATGCTAGTGTCACCATGCAACAGGCATGAATAGAATAGCTCTTTCTCTTAAAACGTGTGCACGTTTTTGGCACCCTCTGTGTATGCAACCTTTTTATAATATGCATAGGTAATATTTTAAAAGTTAGCTACTAGATAAACGGGTTTTGTGATAATCTCTCATTGGAGGCTTAAGTGAAACAGCTTTAAAAGAGGCAAAGGGATTAGAATCAATAAAAATAGTCCCCCAATTTATGAGCCCTTGACCAAACAATTTAAGAACACTTAGAGTCACTGTCCTACAATAAGGTAGGATACCGCAAATTGCTATAATACAGAAGTACAAGGAGAAAGATGGGAAGACAAGCAAGATACAAACTTTCAGCTATCTGACTGCATTTTAATTCCCACTAAAATACACTCCTGGACTAGTAATATCACATATGTATTTTATTTTTAACATCTGAGCTAAAGGTAGGTTAATATACACATTCTAGGACGGCGCCTGTGGCTCAACGGAGTAGGGCGCCTGCTCCATCTGCCGGAGGTGGCGCGTTCAAACCCAGTCTGGCCAAAACCCAAAAACCGCATAAAAACAAAACAAAATTCACATTCTGAAAGATGAGACTGAGTCACTTATTAATGTGAGATCAAGAAGACAACTGACAGGAGAAAAAATAGGAGATGATACTAATATAAAGCCTCGATGACAGGGGGGAAAGCTAATCTTCACAGGGGAGGAGGTGTAGAGTGAATTTCTTCAAGCTTGTTGCAAAACTATGGTAATCAGAGAGTTCTGCAGGTTGAATAGCATTGCATAAACAATTTAAGGACTAACAGAGCAGGACAGTATGCACCTGTGAGCCACACAATATTCCAGAGTCCTCCAGGCACAATAGTAGTTGAGTATTTTCAGGTTCTCTCTGTTCTCAGTGACCATTAAATACCAACAATGGTGTCCTATAATCCCTCCCTCCTATAATATCTCCCCTTAAGCATCACCACCCACGGAGCCAAACGATATCATGTTCATACAGATACTTCATCAATAATGGAGGATGTTGGATGTACTTTACCAAATGAACACAGGACTTCTCAATCCTGGCTATAAATTACTTATTTAATTTATCACCATCTAAGACAAAAAAAAAAAAAAAGAGCTGCTATAAATACTGTTATAATATGTCATGGCCCAGTAAGATGACTTGTAATTTTCAAGTAGGATTCAAGAGAGCAAAAAGTTCATTGCATACATTAGATAAGTCTCGCAATCAGAATTTAAACTGCAACTTCTCCTCAAATATCATTTGCATGTGATCTGAACAAACTACTGTAGAATCCACAACTATCTATGTCAAGGGTGTCTAACTTATAGCACCAAATAAAATGGGGGTAGACATATAATTCGAGCACTCAAATTTGACCATGTCAGACACTAAGCTTTTGAAGTTGATCCAACAAGAGGCTCAGAGATTGCTTTGGCCAGTCTGTGGCTCACTCTACATGCTCTTAAGCACTATATAATTTTAGGATAGTTAGCATTCATTTTTCAAGTGTGCTTAATTACTTTTTTAAGCAATAGTTATTTTTCAAAAGCAAAGACCTTCCTACACATTTGAACTCAACCAAAAAAAAAAAAAAAAAAAAAAAACCAACCAACCAACCAAACAAAAAAACAAATAGTAATAGGAGTTAAATTTCCAAAATGATATTAAACTCTAATATAACATTTATAATATTAAAACTTATTTTTGCCTCTAAAACTCACATCAGACAATCAACTTATTGTGATAACTTTCTAAAAATCAAGTCCAAAAGCAGACACTTCAAGTAAATTATATTTACTAGAAAGTTACAAGGGGATAATTAGCACAACCATGATTCATATAGTGAGCATTCATTATGGCCCTGCTGTGAAAACTAGTTACAGGCCAAAAATAAAAATTTATATAAGCAGTTCTAATACTGAGAATATATTAAAATTCTTAAAAGTAGATCAGTGTCAGCTGGGCACTGGGGTCCACATGAGTAATCCTGCACTTTGGGAGGCTGAGGAGGGACAATTGCTTGAGGTCAGGAGTTTGAGGCCAGCTTGAGCAAGAGCAAGACGCCCATCGCTATTAAAAATAGAAAAATTAGCTGAGCATTGTGGTGGGTACCTGTCCCAGCTACTAGGGAGGTTGAGGCAGGAGGATCACTTGAACCCAGGAATTTGAAGTTGCTGTGAGCTAGGCTGATACCTCCTCCTGACTCTAGCATAGGGTAACAGAGGAAAAACTGCCTCACAGAAACAAAAAACAAAACAAAAACCAGACAAATAAACAAAAAAATCCCCACTGAATTGTACACTTGAAATGGTTAAGATGGTATAAGAAACAAAATTTAAGAAACATAAATGACTGTATACACTATAAAACTGGACCCCACATATAAGGTAAATAAAGTTACTAAAACATAGTATATCTAAATAAATATTTAATAATTTATTTTTATCCTGAGGATTAGAATGGGCCAAAAAGTAAATAAAATTCATATGACTCATGTTTTGGCACAAAACTTTAATTTAGTTTAAAAAGAGGAAAATAGTGGACTAAGGCTTTTAAAAACTAAGGCTAATGCATTTCTTTCAAATATGTCCATAGGCTTTTTTTGTTTGTTTGTTTGGTTGGTTTGGTTTTTTGTAGGATATAAAAGTGTAAATTTATTTGCATTTGAGAGAGAGAGGTAAAAGAGTGGGGAAGAGATAAAAAGAGAGCAGAGATGGAGGGAGAGTAATCAATGGGACCACACCTATACTGCATTTTACCGAGGTACACGTCAAATCTACTAACTGTAGAGTATAAATGTCTTAACAATAATTAAGTAAGTGAGGTGAAGGCTATGTTCATCAGCTTGATGAAAGTATTTCAAATTGTATATAATTGTACATAAATGTACCAGCACATTGTACCCCATAAATGCATTAATGTACACAGCTAGGATTTAATTAAAATAAGAGAGCAAGAACAGGGAGCAGGGAGTGAGTAAGGGGGACAAGGGAGAGGTGGGAGGGGAGGGAAGGAGAGAGAGAACAGCTCAGCATCCCAAAGAAAGAAAGGAAAAAAGGAAGAATGCCAATCCCCCACAGTGTTTAGAAATTCAGATTAATGGCCTCGTAGATGGTCTCAACTTAGAGCAGTAGCTTATTCAATATATGTTACAGATTATTGCCATCAACTAAAAATATTTTTTTTTATTTAAGTAATGATTTGCATCACTAGGTGATTTTATTTTATTTTATTTTATTTTTGGTTGCAGCCGTCATTGTTGTTTGGCGGGCCTGGGCTGGATTTGAACCCGCCAGCTCAGGTGTACATGGCTGGTGCCCTAGCCTGTTGAGCCACAGGCGCCGAGCCAACTAAAAATATTTTTAAAGAAGTGTTCACTCTCCATGGTGCATTTGGCAACATCTGAAGACACTATTATAATGGTGTGGCTGGTAGAGGGCGTGGGAGAAGGAAGTCCCACTGCGGTCTAGTGAATAGAGACCGGCAATGCTTTCAGCATCTTGCAATGCGCAGAACACCCACCTCAACAAAGATTATGTCAACAGCACCAAGCTTAAGAAAACTTGGGTTGACTGAAATGCTGTTCATTAAGTGGAAACTTGTGCGAAGGCAGCAGGCTTAGGGCTGGGTGCTGCAGATACAAAGACCAGGGCAGTTTTAAAAGATCACTCAGAACTGTCAGCATAAAGGAAGAGCACTGTATTCATGCAATATTAATCAAAACCTATAGAAATAGTAAATGTAAGGAGAGTGGGGTATTAAAACAGCTCTGTGATTGTAGGAAAAATACTTCCTACCTCACAACGGCAACATGCTTAGATTATTTACTTTGGTAGTACAAAGTTTATTTTCCTTCCCATATTGAGATTTATAGAAATTTCATGCTAAACACTAAGAGTGCCCCTGAAAACCAGGTTGCAGAGTAAAGTAAATCTCTACTAACAAGTACAATTTAAGAGAAGTAAATTAGGAACCAGTTGTTGCTTTAAATATACCGAATAATGAGATACAATATTGGAAGTCCTCTGAGCTCAGTGGAAAGTGATACTAAGAAAACTCCAAGGTTTTACAATACAAAAGACTAACCAGGTAACAGTCCCCTTTATGCCCTCACTGTAGCGTTTGTCTACATTAAAGTCAATGTATTTGGATTTCTGGTTGAAGTTGGCATACACACCTTACTTAAAAAATAACTGTCTTTTACATCAGGTCTCTACAGGCTCTTTCAGGGGTATGGACAAGTTACAAGTAGGTAGAGAAACGAAGTACAAAGCCACATGCCGGCACATATGGAAAGGGAATGCTACGAGTAATGAGTTGAATTATGTCTGCCAAAAATCCATGTAAATCCTAACCCCAGATACCTAAGAATATGACCTTATTTGGAAACATGGTGTTTGCAAATGTAATCAAGCGAAGATGAGTTTCAAGTCCAATATGACTGAAGACTTCTTTGTCCAAAACTGTGATCAGGTTTGTCTGAGTCTTCTGAGGGATTAAGCCCAATCTTGGTCTTCCCTCCTTGCCCTTGTATAATCTGCGTTATGTAATTCATACAGTAAGTCAGTTTACTGCCAATTCCTGTATCCTTGGTATTTGACTTCCCTCAGGATCTCAACGAAACTGGCCTGCCTTCAGTGATAGTCATATCAAGTTAGGGTAGCCAGGAAGCTCCTACCTTTGACATTTACTTCCCTTTGATAATTTTCTGTCTAATGACTGACCCTCACCTTGCTCCTCGTTTATATATCTCCACTTCTCCTTGCTGACATCAAAGTTGAATCCAATTGCTCTTCCCCGAATGCAGGGTCCCTTTGCCTGGTCCCTAGAGTATTGCCATGTCCTCCTTCAACACAGCGTTACTATCATTAGCAAGTGTCATTAATATTTCACTTTCAGACTAGTGTCATCATAAGAAGATGCACACAAGGACAAGACAGTTGTGTGACAATGGAAACAGAGATTAGAGTGATACACATAGAACACCAGGCATTACAGATGACAATGAAAAGCTAGAACATGACACCAGATATTACTGGTGACAATGAGAAGCAAGGTAGGATTCCTCAGCAGAGGCTTAGAGGGAGAACAGACCTTCTGACACCTTGCATTGGAACTTCTCGCTGCCACCACTGGGAAGGAATCTTTCTATAATTTCAAGCACTTGTTTGTACCACTTTTTTATGGAAATCCTGGGAAACACAGTAAGGAACCAGAAAACTCAGGCCCTATTGCTTTGTTCACCAGAACTGTGACTAGGTAATTAAATGGAGGAAGAGTGATTAACAAATGCCAACAGGCAGAGAATCCAGCCAAAGCAAACCTAACAAGTGAGACGGCACGTTGGAATCCTCCCCACTCGCTGCACCCGGGGCAGACAGCGTGGTCTTCTCCTCGGGTTCCAATCCACCAGCCAACACAAGGCTTCCCTCAGAATCATCTACTTGATTTCTAAATGCATCTTTCCCATACCTAAGTGTATGTTTATAACTGTGCGGAGCTAATAAGTATCGGAGCTTTCGAGATGACAGGTGCCATGTTCGTCTTCAGATACAGTCTGGCTATTTCTTTCATTCAGAAGATGAACCTAAAGATTTATGAAGACTGCTTCCCAATAGCATTTGAAAACATTTAAATGCTTAAATGCTGGAGTATTTCCCTTTACTCTGTAGTACAAAACTGGCCAAAATTGTGCATTTTGCCATCATGTGCTTAACCAAATTTTTCAAATGGAAGCAAATTAAGGTTAAAATTCAGATCTTCTTAGAAAATTAACTGATTCTCTATCAAAATTTATCATGAACATTTTGAAAATTAAATCAACATTGATTTGTAACTAAGAGGCAAGACTGGGGAGTTTGTGATGCACTGTTTGACCTAAATCAGTTCACCTTCAGGAAAAAGTTTCCTTGGTTGGGATTTTACAAATGAAAGGGTTTTGTCCAATGAGGAACCCGATTTCTAGATTGTGCCTAACACAGCTCTACAAAAGGGAAAAACTGCAACTCATCTAAAAGAGAAAATGAGCCAGCTTGTACCTGGATATCTCAGCCATCTAGCCTATTAATGAGGTATAGATATTCTGGAAATCAGAATTTAGAACTAGTCATCTGGTTGCATTCACTTGTTTAACCACTTTTATCTCCCTAAGTTGGTTGCAGAATTTACAACTTCTCTCCTGATGTCAGTAACTTTAATAAAAGGCAAAAATGGTATCCGTTTGATTACTGTTTTTCTACAGAAAATGTTACTAATAAATATCTTTTATGCCACATTCCTGCCATCAAAATGTACGTAACATAAACTTGTCATCTCTCAGAAAGTCTGGGGTAGAGGCCTTCTGAACCCCACCTGTCTGGAGAACAAAGTGGGCGACAGCAGCACTCCACTCGGATTGCTGCCACGGTGAAGCCAAGGTAGGTGCCCAGACAGGAGCAGAAAGACTCACGATTTCCTTATGTCATCATACTTGTCACCAGCAATGACGCAGAGCACATATTGAAGACCTACTCGCAGAGTTCTATTTGGGGTAACTTAGAAAAAGCTGGGCTGTGAGGACAAATCCAGGTAGGGTTTGCCGGCGACAGCCCTCCAGCGGGGGATGCGACTCGCCACAGTAGGGTCCCGGCCAGCCGAGGCTGCAGCGGCGCGGAGCGCGCGGATACGGGGAGGGGAGAGCCACAGTCCACGCTCCTAGGACACCCTGACCCCAGAGGGGGGTCACCGACACCTACCTGGGAGCCTCTGTTCAGAGCTGGGAAACCCGGGAAGTTCACTGTGGCCGCCTTTTTCTCAGACCGCCGCGGGTCTGGCGGATGGAGCGTCCCGCCCCGCAGGGAAGGCCGATTCTCGGCGGGGAGGGTCCCTGGCAGCCGCGGTCCTCCGGCGGAGACAGGACTCGGCGCGCGCTCTGGGCTTCCAGTCGTCCCCAACGGGGCGTGAACGGTCAGCGGGTCTCCGGGCAGGTGCGGCCCCAGTCAAGGGCTTTTGAGACCGCGGGCGGGCAGGTGCAAAGAATGGCGCTGTGCGCGGCCGCCTGAGGCTGCGCCGCTGCGCGTCCTGCCCAGGCGCAAGGACGAGGGACCGGTCAGCTCTGGTCACAGCAGTACAAAGCACGGACTCTGACAGAGTCACTTTCAAGGAGGCTTAAAAGACTTAACCGTTCTGTGCCAAAGTGTCTCCACCTGATGTCTGGAAATACCACTAATACCCACTTGCCAGAGGTGCTGCTTATTTGCCTGTTTTGGTGAGGGTTACACAAACTAGTCAGCATTTAGTGACCAGATGTAGAACCTAAGTGCCAAAATGACGTCACGGCAATAAAAACATAGAGTCTTTTTACATGTAAGGAATAAATATTTGTATGGCTCAGGAGAGCCGTGGATAGCGGTCACAGCAGGAGTGTCTGAGCCAACACCGGCCTGGCGCTCCAGGACTTCTGTGCTGTCTTGTAAGGATTCCGGGGACCCACTGCGTAGAGGTAAACTGCTGTGGAAACGGAAGAGGGGATACGAAGGCAGAGGGAGATGGAGCAGGGTCGAGATGGGGGTGTTAATAGGAAACCTCTTAAGTGTTGGGAAAGTGGAAGCCGAGGAATCCAGGGAGACATCCCTCGTTGAATCAGATCTCGGAGGGAATAAGAGGTCTAAGAAATCAACAATCCAATCGCCACGCACTTGCCTACTTTTTCAAGTTTCAGAATTTTGCATAACTCTGAACTTACGGCGCATACATTCATGTATTTTCTTAATAAGAAGGACGTTTGAGTGATACGGTTATAAAGGAGTAGGAAGTGTAAGTGGAGGTCACTCTTTAGCTTATTGGCAATAGCTCCTACATGTGGTTATTTTAGAGACAATGTATTAAAAAAAAAAAAACAGTGACCCTAGTGACAGTGGCTAAACTGTGGGTGGAGTGTGGAGGGGAGAGTACAGCAGTAGCTGCTTCTACTACTTTGAAAAGTTTGCCAGCCACTGGATAAAGGTACATACCCATTCCTTTGGAGGTAGAACAAAATTTATTTGTTCAGTTGACTACTGTTTATAGAGTGAAGAAAACGACTGACGACCAGTTTCAGTCTTCCATAGAAGGACTGGATTTAGTCAGTCCCACGCTCCATAAATGGACGAGTACACAAATCTATTCCCCTACTTAGGAGGAAAAAAGCTCATCCTCTTTCTGAAAACTAATCTTGACAAACAGTAATGCTGGGTCTTTTGAAAGTCAGGTGACCTCAGTGACTATTTTGATACCTTATATAACATTTTGTAGAATTTTTCATCAATTTACATTTGTTTTCCTTACCTGGAATGTCATAATTCCTCTTCTCTAGCTATTCCCACTCTTAGCAAACTGAAGGCTTAATCCAAATCCCACCCTCATCACTGAACTGATATTTTTTTCAGGCTACCGTAAGAAGAATCTCTCTGTAAACTCCAGTGACACACATCATGGACTTGACTATTTAGCCGTATGGTATGTTTTAATGAATAGATTTTAAAAAGAAATTTTAGTTTTACAGAAAAAGTGAGCAGAAGGGACAGAGGTAGCACATCACCTCCTCACACCTCTCCCTTTATTTATTAAAATCCTATGTGAATTTTAATCCACGTGTTACGCTTGTTAGAAGGGATGAACAAATATATCCCTTAATATATATTAACTGAAGTCCATCCTTTACATTATGATTCACATTTAGTGTTTCATAGATACATGGATTTTGAAATATGAATAATGTCCGGCGTGGTGCCCCTATACAGTGGTTACGGCACCAGCCACATACACGGAGGGAGGTGGGTTAGAACCCTGCCGGGGTCAGCTAAACAACTGCAACAAAAAAATAGCCGGGTGTTGTGGCAGGTGCTTGTAGTCCCAGCTACTCAGCAGGCTGAGGCAAGAGAATCGCTTGAACCCAGGAGTTGGATGTTTCTGTGAGCTGTGACACCATGACACTCTACCCAGGGTGACATAGTGAGACTCCGTTTCAAAAAAAAAAAATGAATAATGTCATGTCCATTTTACAGTGTCCAACAGTAGGGTTCCACTGCCCTAAAAGTCTCATCTGCCGAACCTACCTCATCTCTTCCTCCTTCTTCCCAAACTCCTGTCTACTACCGAACATCCTACTGTCTCTATAAATTTGCCTTTTCTAGACTATCATACAGGTGGAATAATGCAGCTTGTAGCCTTGGCAGATTGGCTTTTTTCACATAGCAGTACGCATGTAAGTTTCCCTCAAGTCTTTTCATGGCTTTATAACTCACTATTTTTTTTGCCGAATAATATTCCCCATAGTTTATCTCTTCACCTGCTGCAGGATATTTTGGTTGTTTCTAAATTTTGGCAAGTATGAATATAGCTGCTATAAACATTGGTGTGCAGGTTTTTGTATGGAAGTAAGTTTTCGTCTCCTTTGGGTAAATGCCAAGAAGCATGATTGCTGTATCATATGGTAAGATTATGACTAGTTTTCTGAGCAACTTCAAGACTGTCTTCCAAAGAGACTTGTACCATTATGCATTTTAAACAGCAATGAATGAAGAGCTCCCGTTACTCCACATTCTCACCAGGATTTTGTGTTCTCATTGCTTTTTTTTTAGCCATCTAAATAGGTGCATAGTGGCATTTATTTATCTATTTATTTGGTTATGTACTTTTGTATGGAAGTAAGTTTTCGTCTCCTTTGGGTAAATGCCAAGAAGCATGATTGCTGTATCATATGGTAAGATTACGACTAGTTTTCTGAGCAACTTCAAGACTGTTGCGTATGTCTTCATAAGCTTATTTGATATCCATATATCATAATTGATGAGGTATTTGCTTTGATTTTCTGTCACCTTTTATTGGGTTGTTTGCACTGTCATTGATGACTCTGAACAGTTGTTTATACATTTTATATACAAATTCTTTACTGGATGTGTGTTTTTAAACATTTTCTTCCAGCCAGCATGTAGCTTGTCCTTTCATTCTCTGTCTTGCAGAACAAAAGGTTTCAATTTCAATGAAGTCAGATTACATATTTTTATGTTGCTTTCATGGAGGGTATATCTAGTGGTGTATCTAAGCCCAATACCACCTGAAATTTCTTCTCTGTTATCTCCTAGGAGAGTTACAGTTTTGTGTTATGTATTTACGTCTGTGAATCACTTTGAGTGTCTTGGTGTGTACATACAAAAGGTGTAAAATATGCATTGTTATGCCTGAGGCTGTACAATGCTTCAGCGCCATTGGTTGAAAATACTATCCTTTCTCCAAAGACCTTCCTTGCTCCTTGATCAGACATCAGCAGGCCGTATTTATATTGGTCTTTTTCTAGACTTTGTATTCTGTTCTCTATTGGTCTGTTTGTCTATTCTTTGCCAGCGCCACACTGTACCCTTTACTGCAGCTTTATAGTAAGTTTTGAATGTAGGCATTCCAGAAAATTTGTTGTTCTTCAACATTTTGTTAGCCGTTCTGGGTCTTTTGCCTTTTCATATGGACTTTAGAATCATATTGTTCATTTTCGTAAAATTGCTAGAAGGATTTTGATTGGGATTACATTGAATCTATAAGTAGGTTAGAAAGAACTGACAATATTGAGTCTTCCTAACCATGAACACAAAATGTTTATCCATTTATTTCAATTTTCATTTATTTTGTCAGTCTTTTTTCCTCATATAGATTTTGCATATATTTTGCTAGATTAACAACTAAGTATTTTGGTGGATGTATGTTTGGTGCTAATGTAAATGATATATATATATATGTATGTATTCTTTAATTTTCAAATCATAATTGCTCAAGGCTGATATATAAAAACCTACCAATTTTTATATTAACCTTGTATTCTTGGATCTTACCATAATTGTTAGTTCTAGAAGTTTTTTTTTTCTTTTGCTGCTACTTTAACCTTTTCTAATTATTATGTCATCTGCAATCAAAGGTAATTTTATTTCTTCCCTCCCAATTTCTGTATGTTTTATTTCCTTTTCTTTTGGTCTTGCATTAGTAGGATTTCAAGTGTAATTCTGTATATGAATGGTGAATGGGGGGCACACTTTCAATTTTTCTTTATTTTAGAGTAAAGCTCATGGCTTTTCCACATTAAAGAAGATGCTGGCTGTAGGATTTCTTATGGTGGATCTTTAGGAAACTGAGGATGGTTCCATCTAATCCTAGTTTTCGAAGAGCTTTTGTCATTAATAGGTTTGGATTTTGCCCAAAGCTCTTTTTGCATCTCTTGAAATTATAATAAGATTTTTCATTTTTGATCTGCTGATGTGACAATTTACATTAATTGATTTTTAAATGTTGAACAAGCTTTTATATGCTGAATAAATCAGACTTGGCCATGGTGTATAATTCTTTTTATACATTTTTGAATGGATTTGCTGATTATTTATTGACCATTTTTGCACATATATTCATGACATATATTACTCTATAGTTTTCTTTTCATGTGATGTTTTTGTCTGGTTTTGATAATGGATAATGTTGGCCTCATAGTCTGAATTGAGAAACTTACTTTATTTTCTGGAAAAGACTGTATAAAATTGTATTATATCTTCCTTAAAAGTTTAGTGAAAAATTCTCCAGTGAAACTCTCTGGGCCTTTGTTTTCTTTTTTTTTCATTGGAAATTTATTCATTACTGATTCAGCTTATTAAACAGATGTACATATGTTCATATTCTTTATTTTTGTGTGAGCTGAATCATGTCTTTCAGTAATCAGTCCTTTTTATTTAATTAACAAAATGGCCGTGGACATAGAGTTGTTCATAATATTCCTTTTTATCCTTACAGTGCTCTTGGAATTAATAGTGATAAACCTCTTTCATTTCCGCTATTATAAATTATGTGCATTTTCTTTTGTTTTCTTGCTTAGCATGGGTACAGGTTTGACAACTTAATCTTCTCAAAGAAGCATTTTCTTATTGTATTGATTCTTGTGTTTTCAATTTTGTTGAATTATTCTGTAATAGTCATTCATTTCTTCTGATTTCTTTGGATTTTGTTTTCTTTTTCCAGCTTCCCCAGGCAAAATCTTAGATGATCAATTTTAGATCATTCTTCTTTTCTGACATATGCATTCAGTGCAATAAATTTTCTTCTAAACCCTGCTTTAACTTCAACACACAAATTTTGAAGGTTGTTTTTTCATTTTCATTCATTTTAAAATATCTTTAAATTTCTCTTGAAACATCTTTTCTTGCATTGTTTAGAATTGTGTTGTTTATGCTATAAATATTTTTGTATTTTCTGGCTATATTTGTTATTAATTTCTAGCTTAATTATGTTATGGTCTGAGAGTATAATTGTGTGATTTCTTTTGTTTTACATTAGTAAATGCGTGTTTTATGGAACAGAATGTAGCCTATCTTTGTGAATCTTTTATGTGAACTTGAGAAGAATATGTATTCTGCTATTTTTGTATGAAGCATTCTATGAATACTAATTAGATTCAGTGGATTGGTGGTATTCTTTGTTTTAACTGTATTCTTAATGATGTTGTGTGCCATGTGTGGCGTCTTATGCCCTGTAATCTTAGCCCTTGGGAGGCTAGGAGGGGTGGAATGCTAGAGCTTAAAAGTTCAGGACAAGCCCGAGCAAGAGCAAGACCCTTTCTCTACTAAAATGGAAACATTAGCTGGAGATGGTGTTGGACACCTGTATTCCCGGCTACTCAGGAGGCTGAGGCAAGAGGATTGCTCAAGCCCAAGAGTCTGAGGATGCTGTGAGCTATTATGTCACCATGGCACTCAGCACTCTACCCAGGGCAACGGAGTGAGACTCTGTCTCAAAAAAAAAAGGGGGGGGAGAGAAAAATGTTGTACCTGGAAAACCTCTGTTTCTCATCTCAGTTCTAACAGTTTTGGCCTCGTGCATTTTGTCAGTTTATTCTTAAAAACATACACTTTAAAGAAAGTTTATCTTCTTAAAGAAATGACTTCTTCATTATTATGAAAACTGTTTTCTACATCAGAGGCTAGAGGAGGCCAGTATTCATATTTCTCTTACCCACGATAGTCTGGCTCTGGCGAAGACTAAATTGGGTAAGTTCTGGCAAACAGGGTTTTTTTGGGGGGGAGGAGGAGGCTCTTTCTTTATTAGGGCAAATAAAAAGCTGTACGCACATTTCAAAAGGATTAGTTTTTTCCTACCTCTTCTAGAACTTCAGAGGGTATTTTCTCCTCTCTTCACTTGAGAAACTGGTGGTGCTCCAGGAAGTTGATCTCATGAAAGTATACAGATCCATTCTAGGACAGGGCCTTCAGAGGTTTTCAGTCTCAAACTGGCTCTCCGCCTGCATCCATTTGTCAATGACCTTTTCTTTTTTTTTTTTAATTTTTTTTTTTTTTTTTTTTTTTTTTTGTTGTTGGTGATTCATTGTGGGTGCAAGAAACCATGTTACACTGATTGCATTTGTTGGGTAAAGTCCCTCTTACGATCGTGTTTTGCCCCCAAAAGGTGTGGCACACACCAAGACCCCACCCCCCTTGCTCCTTCCCTCTCTCTGCTCTTCCTTTCCCCACCCCTCCCTCATTCTTTCTCTCAGTGACCTTTTCTTTGCTCTTACCAGTACAGGCTCCAGCAACGGGTGCTCACTTTCCTGCCTACGCTGTAGTAAACTGCTATTCTTGGTGTCTGTTTTCTCTCCAATTCTTGATGCAGTGGCTGGCCCTGTGACAAACTTTTAAGGGATCTAAGCACATTAATTGTTTTCAGTGTCTTCAGCTCTCTTTCTTGTTGTGAGAATGAGAGTGGTAACTTCCAGTCTCCTTAGCAGTGGGACCCTAACCAGGAGTCACCCTGTCAAATTTTCATTCTGCAGTTATTTCAGCTTGTACATCTTCACTGCATGAAAAAAAATAGAAAAATGTTCCAAGAAAGGGTGTATGTTTTAAATTCTCATATTTCTTTTAGCATCGGTGCAGTGTCAGACGCATAGATACCTTGATTATCTTCATCAAAATGCAGATCTTAAATTTTCAGTTTCATTCTTCTGTTAAAGCTTAGGTTTAGCAAACTGTAGGTTGTAAAGCAAACACCAACAATGTAACTTAATCATATGTACTCTTATATTAATCTGAAATTAAATAGATAGATAGATAGATAGATAGATAGATAGATAGATAGATAGATAAAAGAACCCTCTCGTATCAAGTAAGTATCACAGGAAAACAGCTTATGATATGAAAAAAAGATTTGTTCATTTTCTCTTAACCCAGTGAATAACTGTTTAACCAGAAAACTTTCATTTATAATTTTTTTTTTAAATAAAGCTACTAGCATACTAGCCACATACCTTTAGGGTATAATTTTTGTATAGATTTATTTAAAGCCACTTACAGATTGCTTCGAACCACTTTTATTGATTATTTCCTCAAACAGGGATTGTGAACCAGTATTATATTTAGCACGTGGTCTAAACTTGCCTAAAATCAAACTTATCTAAGTCAATTGAGAGGTAGGAAACCTGCAGAATGTTTGTGAACTACTTGTCTGTTCTGGGGAGTACGAAATCTATGCATGTCTAAAACTGAGCTCTTAATTTTTCCCCTATGAATCTATTCCAAAGAAAGCTTTGTCTGGTTCATTTACTGGCAATTCCAGCTGTCTACTAACTCAGACCAACAATCTCTGACACATCTTTGATTTCTGTTTTACCCCCATACACTATGTACAATTCATTATGCAAGCTGTTGGCTTTCCAAACATATTCTGAATCTGATCGTGTCCTAATACTTAATACATACATTGATTTATTGATTATACCTATTGCTTATTTACTGTTCTCTTTCCCCACTCCCAGATATAATCTCCATATGGGTAGGATTCACTGACATATCCCAAAATCTTAGAAGACTTGCTTGGCCCACCATACATGCGCAATAAATATTTGTTGAATTAATGAATAAAATATTCTCCCTTGGTACCATATTCCAATAATTTACTTGGCAAGATTGACCCTCGGGCTCCATGTAGAGGGCTTTTTCCCCATATTTTTCTTTATTCTTGAAGGATAGGAGAACTATTCAAGTCTAATATTTATATAAAACCATGGAAAAGATATCTTCCTTAAATCAGCACATTGAATGGTGTTGTACTACAGAATATCTGCTCTTATACATGTAATATATAATATATGATATCATATACTATAATGTAATATCTGGACTTTAGCTGGTAAATTCAATTGTGTAAATTTTTGCAGCCAAGTCTGTAACCCAACATCTGGAGAGTTTCTTTTGTACGTTTGCTAATGTCTCTGTAGGAGCATAATCTATCCAGAGGTTTATTTGGTTCAAACTCTACTCCCTATGCACCATGTGAGAGTTTTAACATCTTCTGCATTGCACCTTTCCCCTTGGTAGGGAAATACCTTGCCACTTGCAGGCATGTCTGTGGTGGGAAATGCTTGCAGACCACACTGAGGCCCATCTTGCTCTTATGGGATGCAGAAGCCTGTGAGTGCAGAAAAGGGGCTTTCACTGTAACTGCTCCTTCAAATTCTTTTTAGCTATTATTTCTGCAACTGCTTTTCCTCTAAATTAAATGTTGATAGCTGCATCTGCCAACTTTTTCTCTGTTTACATATTATACCAACATCCTGCTTTCTTAGAAAGAGATGAATGGCAGTCATGGTGTCTTTCTTCAAATTGGTCTCATTCAACACAACACACCACTTAGCAAATATTTCTTAAAATTTGTACCATTTGGATCATGGTACCCACCTACTGATGAAGATCTTGTCCTTGTTTTTAACTTACTTCAGCCATTTCAATTGTAGTTTTGCAGAGCTAGTTATAAATTAATGCCTGCAAGTCCAAACAATGTATAAATAAAATATATTAATTTTATAATTGACATACAGTTTTTCATTTCTTTTATACATGGAAATAAGTTCCTGAGTGATTTTATAGTGTACTTGGGTTTGAAGACTACTAAAATAGATTAACAGTGAAACTTACATTTGGGATTTAGATGGGAGTAAAAACCTGTGCTGAACACAAGCGCGTCTTTGAGACCCTAGGTAGCTCTCCCAATCAGGGCTGCTTAGCCAGAGTTTTTCTCTTTGTTTTCACAAGTCATTTTTTCCCCAAAGCCCACAAGCATTAGTCCAAATATAAGAAATTGCAGACACCAAAAAAGTTACCATCATTTCTTGAGAGGTATTTCGATTTAGATGTTTTTTTTTACCTTTATAATTTTTTGATGTTTAAAGGGAAGTATTCTTTTGAGAATTAAATGTCTAGTATTGTGAATTCATGAGCTCCTACTTATAGAAACCTATATACAGATGCAAAAAAATATCCAATCCTAAATATTTGTTGATTATTTATTATGTACCAGTTACCACAGATGGACATAGTTTCTGTGAGGCCTGAAACTAAATACAAAGCTATGGTATCTCTTAAAAAAATACAAGATGCAAATTAAAAAATAATGAACGCAGATTTACATTTCCTTGAAAACAGAGTAGAAACACTTTTTTTCCTTCCTCCTAAGTAATGATAAAAACCTTTGATATTACACATAAAGGAAACACTTGAATACTTTAAGAGAAGGAGGCTGCCCAGTGCATTGGCTCACACCTGTAATCCCAGCGCTGTGGGAGGCTGAGGAGGGCGAATTGCTTGAGTTCAGGAGTTCGTGACTTGCCTGAACTACAGTGAGACCCCAAGTCCTAAAAAAAAAAAAATAATAAAATGGAAAAACCCAGCTGGGCTCTTCAGTGAGCGCCTGTAATCCCAGTGGCTTCCGGAGGCTGAGGCAGCAGGATGCCCACAGCCCGCGTCTGAGGTTGCAGTGAGCTATGATGCTATTGCACTCTGCTCAGGGCATATGGTGGGACTCTGTCGCAACCAAAAAAAAAAAAAAAAAGAGAGCGAGAGAGAAGGAGGCCAACTGGCTTAGGAGGTTGGGACCCAGTAATGACAGGGTGATAAGTTTTCTTTTCTTTCTCTAGTTAAAGGACCAGGAGAAAGAAAGCCTAGCAAAACAGAAATTCTAGCAAAATAGAAATCTTGTAGACAGTATCTGCTCTACTTTAACCAAGTACTACAGAATATAACTGTACCACCTACCTTCTATCCCATACCAAAGGCAGAATGAGAAGGCCAGCCTTCCATCTCTCCAGGTTTTAATGAGGTGCCCTCTCTCTCACCAGGTTCTGTGAAGTGGTCAGGGAACAGATACAGCAGAACTATCACACAGGCCATGATAAAGAGTTGGAATTTTACTTTGAAGGTGAAAAAAGCTACTGAATATATTTAAGTGACGAATAGCATGATCTAATTTACTTACATATATTTATGATTTTTTTGAATCTTTCTGGCTGCTGTCTTGAGGGTTGATAGCAAGATCCAAGAATAGATTCAGAGAGAACAGTTAGGTTTTGAAGCAAATAAGAACTCCTAGAAGAGTCAGATGTCAGATTAAGTAGACATAAATATCTTAGAAAAGCTCTTCCTGATTCAATAAGCATGGAGCTTGAACTGAAAATAGAAGCTGTGCAGGAAAAAGATCTGTTCATAAATCCAGGAAGCCAAGGTAAAATCTGAAAGGCTGTGATAGTATATACTAAGAGGTAGATGCCAGGATTAGGTGTCTCTAATAGCCTGTAGCTTAACTGTCCATGCATCCCCTTATTTGGTGCCTTTTATTAGTTACTTAAGCTTAAAGAAGCCTTTGGAAGTTAGTTAAGGAAGATGATCACCAATTAAATGACCATTTTCTTTAGGTGCATTCTAAAAGTTACTTACCACTCTTTGAGTTAGATGTTTAATTAGTTTCTTACTTGAATGTTAAAAAGGTCTGATGGCAACTGATGTCTGTGTACTGAAAAGTTGGGCTTTCCAACATGATTTCCTACGTTGAAAGCTAAGTCAGCCTTTCTGTGCATTAGGACAGGTTCTTTGTCCTACTTTTTGCTTTATATTTCTTGCCTATCCCAAATAATTCCCCTAGAGCTTTTTTACCTGTGAAATTTTACCTTTGGTAAAACCATACAACCAGCTTTTTAAATAGCTTTAGATTAGTAAAAAATGTAAAGTTACTATTTGACAAAAAAAAAAAAGAGCAAAGACAACTAGATTAGTGCCTAAGGATTCAGGTTTGGGAAACTTGATGTTTGTGTTTGGATATTGGCTCCACCAACTGGCTTGCAACATGGAGCTTACTTTCTGTAAACCTCCATCTCCTTAAGTTTAAAAGAGAGATACAAATAAAAGCTCATCCTCCTGTTCTGAGAATTGTAGCCTTCCTGGAACGTCGGTCTTCTTTATACCCAGAGAGACAAGAAATTTTTGTGACTAATCTCTAGAACTCTCTTACAAATTCCTTACATTTCTTACATTTCTCATCGGCAAATGGTGCAGATGGAGCTTTAAAGGGGTAGGATTGGATTTGGCAACCACACAGAGGCAATAGGATCAATGTCTATCAAGGATCTTACTGAAGTGATGATGGTTGCAG
Organism: Perodicticus potto; assembly: GCA_963574655.1. NCBI lineage: Eukaryota > Metazoa > Chordata > Mammalia > Primates > Lorisidae > Perodicticus > Perodicticus potto. Next base: position 35,559 of record CAUYRH010152443.1, read on the forward strand.
CATATGGTATGTGGTGTGCATCCTACATAATGACTTGGTGAATTCTAAGGAGATACAGATGTTCGTATGTGAGTCATGAAAAGAATGATTGAATATTAGAGTCATCAGTGCTCTGCTGAATATTAAGTCCAACATGCTTAGCTATGATTTTTCTCATTCCTGCACAACTGCTACTCTGAAGTTCCAGGATTCTGGTTCAGACAACAGTTAACAGAAGGCAGGCAAAAGAGCAAGTACAAAGGGAAGGAGACTCATCCACGTTGAGCTGAATAGCCTTTCATTCTTCAGACTTAATATAAGCTGAGTAGACATATTGAATACTAAAACCCTTGACGGCATTGGGCCTCAAGATGGGTGGAAAAATAGCTACTCATACATGGAAACTTTGAGGTAAGCCCATAAGTTCTGGAGAAATTTGTAAACAAGAGAAGTAGTAAGTGCTACGGTGGTTTTCTTGGGTCTTCAAACCTGAATAGAGCAGGTGAAATCCATGACTTTTCATGATATTACCCAATATTGTCTTGAGCTGGCTAGAGAAAAATATTTGTCCATTAATGCAGTCCCATGTGTTATGACTTTTATAGAGAAGCTTGGAGAAGAAGTCTCATTTGTTTACAGCCCCCCAGATATGAAGTTGAGCATTAGAACATGAGGGTACATATGTTTAGCCATATATTTTCCTGAATGGTGAAGATGAGAAGGTGTTATTAAGGTCCACAGGGTTCTTCCTGCATTATGTATTAGAGTAACATTGCATAGAATGTAAATAACCCTTAATATTTGTGAAGAGATTCTATGTATAACTAACAATAGCACAAGGACTATTGGACAATGGCAATACTTCCTAATCTTGGAAGATCACGGAATTTCCCATCCATGTTTTTTCAACATGTTTATTAGTTTTCTAAGACTTTATAACAAAATAACACAGCTTGGTGTCTTAAGTAATGGGAATTTTCTCAAAGTTTTGTAAACTGGAACTCCAAGACCAAGCTATTGGCAGGTAGGACTTCTCCTGAGACCCTCTCCCTGCCTTTCAGATGGCCAGCTGCCTTCTCACTGTGTTCTCACATGGTCTTTTCTCTTCATGTGCATTTCTCTGGTGTCTGTTTTTTCTTTTTAGAAAGACACCATTCGTATTGGAAAGAACTCTACCTTTCTGACCTCATTTCATCTTAATTACCTCTTTAAAGCCTCCATTTCCAAATACAGGGGCATTTAGAAGTTCTAAGCACTGAGGGAGTAACACATTAATTTGGGGGGCACAATTCAGTTCATAAAATACCTAAAGTTTCATATGATGCACCTATTTTGCAATATTGCTGTCAACCCAACCATATAACAAATGGCAAAGACAAATTTCCTAGGGAATAGCTTTTTTTGCAATGATATAACAGCAGTCTAAATTTGCAGGGGCGTCTATCTTTAACTAACAGTGATAGCCTAGAGTTTAGCCCCCTTGAAGCACAAGAGGTGTATGTTCTTGAGAAGCCTTTTCTGGACTGCTAATTCAGGAAGATGTAGGTACTTGATACATTATAACTGTACTTCTTAACTCTTGGCTCTCATCTTTCCCTCTGAAAATTGGTGTTAATATGTCTGGCTTTATTCCAGGTGGGTAAAAGCATGGTCTAGCCAACTTACATAAAGATCTACAGGAACTGTAAATTAGTTACATATATTTGAAAGGAAGTAGCAAAACTAAGTGACAATAACAGCAGTCCTCATGTTTTGCTGCTTGCCACAAGTATTCTAAGAAAAATTGTAACATTTACAAAGTCATAATAATAATGACAGCATTTATTGAACACTTACCTTGCAGAAGGGCTTTTTCAAGATTCTTACATGTGTTATCTTGTCTTTCTAACAGCATAGCCTTATTTTATGATGAGAAAATTGTATAGGAAAGTTATTTTAAAACTTGCCCAACGTAAAGCACTCACAAGTAGTAGGGTTGCAATTAAAATTCAAGTAGGTTTGTTAAGAGTCATTATGCACAATGTGCACCTCGTTGCTAGTTAGAAAGAAAGACGTGTTTATATTATTCGAGTTATTCTCTTTTAGTCAAATTGCTTATTATATGAATCAGATTAACAAAAGAAGTAATGAAAAGAACTTTCCCTAAACACCTGTAAAACTTTAATAGTGAGTCTTCAAGAGACTGAAATTCTTAAAATACAAAAAACATATTCATGAAAAAAAAAAAGAAGCTTTGCATTTGCATTACGAATACCTGGGATGAAACATACTTAGAAAAATGAGAAAAAAGATTAAAGATTTTAAACTAAACAAATAGCAAGGAAATATCTCTAAAAGTGTGAACAGCACTTCCCTGTTCGTATTTCCTCCAGTCTTCGTTTGTTCTATGGGTATTAATTTCATCTAAACACCTTCCAGCACACTTGGAATGTCAATCAATATGGCTTCCCTTGCTACCAAAATTACAGCAAAACTGATTTCATGATTCTATTTCTTTTTCCTATCTCGTAATCTGAACAGCAGGAGTAGACCAGACTAACTTATGTTAGATAACTAATCAGATATCCTGTAGAATAAGTCTTCCATTTCAGATAAAAACAGTAAGTCAAACAAAATGAAGAGATGTGAAGTCAGGATGGTGAACGCAGGCACACACACAAATATACGACACCCACGTGCCCTCCCTGCAGAGAAAAATCCCAAGTTACTCTCTGATTTGTGCTTTAGTTGAATTTAGGACCATCAGCACTACATCATGTTGAGAAGGACCCAGAGGCGCTAAGGCATCAAAATTGTATAAAAATCCTCAAAACCTGGAATCTATTCTTGCTGACATGCCTGCTATTCCTTTAATAATGTGTCTTTAAAAATAATTTCAAAAAATAAGCTTGGCTCCTGTGGCTCAAGCAGCTAAGGCGCCAGCCACATATACCTGATCTGGCAGGTTCCAATCCATCCCGGGCCTGCCAAAAAACAATGACGGCTGCAACCAAAAAATAGCCGAGCATTGTGGCGGGCGCCTGTAGTCCCAGCTACTTGGGAGGCAGAGGCAAGAGACTCGCTTGAGCCCAGGAGTTGGAGGTTGCTGTGCTGATGCCACAGCACTCTACCCATGGCGACAGTTTGAGGCTCTGTCTCAAAAAAAAGTATATAATAATAATTTCAAAATTGAAAACATTAAAAACTTACCCTATGGAATGATAGTTATTATCACTTTTATTTGCAGCAAACTCGCAGAGAAGAAAAACTAAATCATACATGCTACAGTAGGAAAAATAAGTCAAATAATAGAATATGAACCCAAAGGGAACCCTCAGGATCGATGAGCAGATACAACAATGACAGCGTTATCTTAAAACTAGAAAAGATTGAGAAGTCTGCTAAGGGCATGCCCCTCAGTGCTGTTTTCTCTTGTTTTGATTTTTATTGTGATCTCCTACCCACTGATGCAGGACCAAAACAATCTCAAGTCACCTGGCTTGTCATGTACAGATGGAACTGGCATAATGACACTGCAACTGGCTTCTAAACGTTTTTAGAAATCTTAGGTAAAATTATTTTGCATTGTTTGTTAATACATTGCGGATCTTCTCACCTTCTGTACAATCTGCTTCGTTTTAATTCTCTTTTGTGTTAAATGAAGTGACTGACTCATATGATGGGTGAGCGTGTTCTTGCTCTGGCATCAATCCTCCCTCTCCTTGGAATTCAAGCCTGTCATATGATTCGTCATGTGATTGTTTAGGGTAAATAATACATTGTGCAGAGCCAGGGTCAACACAGCCCACTGGATACAAAGTAACAATAGTGTTATGAATTAAGATTTATATAACCCTTTTTATGCAGGTGAATGTTGATTAATCTTTTGTATTTATTGATTTTTCCATACATGTTCTCCCTTCCCTTCCTGAGCCTTCCCCAGCATACAATGTTTATTAATACATACTGCATCTCTTCCTGTAGGTGTACTATAAAACATTCCTTTTACTTTTTTATTGGCTTTCATAGTTTCTTTGTAAAAAATATCTATACGTACTCCAATGTCACGGATTGAGAGTTAATCCTTCTTGCAGGCCAGCAAGTTAGCCTGCCACAAGTTCATGGATTCTGTCAGACACCACAAGAATCCTGGGATAGGGGCAGAGGACTCGGAACTCTCATCACAGCAGGCAGCAGAAGCTTCATGCTCAGGTCAGTTTCCCTTGCACCTGGCATCCTATGTGGGCGACAGGGAGTGGCTCAGGAGGATGCTTTGCACACAGCTGAGGAACTTCCAGTTTGAGAAGTCCCAATATTTAACCAAGCAAATCTGCCTCCACTTTTACCCAAGAGATATGCCTATATTATTTTATTATGATGCATATCATATGTCCTTACTATGTTATTATGTTAACAGAGAGTAAACAATCCTGCCCCCAATCTGTTGTCAGACCCTATCTTTGTCTTCCAAGGCTCATTACTACATTCTAGAGAAGATAATCTGGAAAAAATGCTGATTGTGCCTGTGCTGCCAGGAGAGAGACCCTTGAAGGAATGTCTCCCAGCACTCAGCTATGGTCTTCGCACCTCTTTATCTCTTCCATCTTAAGGTTGTTTTTCTTTCTTTCTTTCTTTCTTTCTTTCTTTCTTTCTTTCTTTCTTTCTTTCTTTCTTTCTTTCTTCCTTTCTTCCTTTCTTCCTTTCTTCCTTTCTTCCTTTCTTCCTTTCTTCCTTTCCTCCTCCTCCTCCTCCTCCCC
>CAUYRH010152444.1:0-48145 GCA_963574655.1 Perodicticus potto
GCCCCACCCCGCAGCCCAGCACCCCTGCACTGCCCCCCCCCCCCCCCCCCCCCCCCCCCCCCCCCCCCCCCACGCGCCCCCCCCCCCCCCACCACCCCCGCGGCCCCCCGCCCCCCCCCCCCCCCCGGGCCTGAACTCACAGGTTGGAGACCCGGTCTCTAAAAATAGCTGGGCCTTGTAGCAGGAGCCTGTAGTCCCAGCTACTCGGGAGACTGAGGCAAGAGAATATAACTTGAGCCCAAGAGTTGACGTTGCTGTGAGCTATGACACTATGGCACTCTACCAAGGGGGACAAAGTGATACTGCCTTCAAAAAAAAATGGGGATAATGATAGTACCTGTCTCACAGCCAATGTATTTGAAAACTGCAATGCAATGATATAGAACAGCTTGAAAGTTGAGAGCTTCCAAATACTAAGTGAGGTGACCACTCTTTTAATTCAAAAAGAAATAGAGTAAATGGCAAGGAATCAGTGATGTGTAATAGGAAGGATTATAAAGAATTTGAATTGGGAGGTCTTAGGTAACAGTGATGTTCTAAAATGGTGGTTACCTTTTTGGTTTTAATCCTTTGGAGATTCTCTGGCATAGAAAATATAATTTGCAATATTAATCCTAATATTATTAAAGGCTACATTGGTTAGAAGGAAACACAGTTTCCTTTTAGGATTTTAGGTTTTGGGGGGCTCATTCTGGGAAGGAGATTGCTGCTATTTGAATTGGGGGAGGAAGTCAGAAATATTAACCCCTTAGTCTAACACCTTTTCTAGAAGCTGGCTTCCGGGTCTTTTTATATTTTTTTGCAACCTGACCAAGTTTGATTTTCGGCATAAGAACTTGGTATGGAAGGAGTTAAAGGGTCTCCCACACCCCTTTGCCTGAATCGTTCTTTTGTGTACACAGCTGCAGTTGGAGCTCGGGTCGGAAAGGAAATGGTTAGAGGAAGAGCTGGTTTTCAGACGAGGCGAGTCTGCGAGGGGGGCTGTGGGGTGGCCTGGGGTTTTACATGCCAGATGCAGGCCTGCCCTGGTGCCTGCCTGGAGCTGCCGGCGTGGTCACGCTGCGGCCCTGTGCGAATTGAGGCGAGGTGATGAGTTAGCGGGTTGCTATGGTGACGGGCCGGCCACGTGACCCGGGTGCTGCTGCTGGCGCTCTGACGTAAGCAGCCGGGGGGCGGGGCCGCGGGAGGGCGGGGCCGAGCGCTAGCTGGGAGAAGCGAGCGGGCGGCAGGCACCGTCTGTGCGCGGAGCAGGCGAGCGAGCGGGAAGACGCAGCCACCTTCCTCACCAGCCAGCCCACAGCGATTTGTTCCCTTTTTCGGGAGAGCTCCAATGCCTGGACCGACCCAAACCCTGTCCCCAAATGGCGAGAACAACAACGACATTATCCAAGATAATAACGGGACCATCATTCCTTTCCGGAAGCACACAGTGCGCGGGGAGCGTTCCTACAGGTAATGGGGCTGGCACCGGGGCAGCGCCGGGTGGCCGTGGGGGCCGCGGCAGTCCGGCCCGTTATATAACGGGGCAGACACCGCCTGCGACCCCGGCTGCGGGCACGCGTTTGTGAAGGCGGTTGTGATTCTGTGATGTCTGTTTCCATGTGTCATGTTGGGTGTGCACTGAGGCTTCAGGAGTGCGGATGGAAAGCATTTTGTGAATAGGTTTGCTGCCTGTGAGGGGTCTCCCTCCATCTCTGTCCTTCCACATGGATAAAAATGCATGCTATTTTTTATCCCTGTCCAAAGGGAGACAGGCTGTAGCACTTCCTTTCCTCTTTCCCTTCTAGAATTTAAAGGAACCATTTGATAGTTTTGCCAAAAGGCAAAAAACGGGAGAATGGAGAGACGTTTGCGCTTAACCTGGAGAGTGTGCAGGAAAGATGGAATCCTCTAGATTAAGCTGCAGTCTGTGATGTTAAACCGCCAGATTGATGGAGCTTTGTAAGAATTCTGCTCGCTGATTGGTGCAGGGATTGACAGCAGAGGTCACAGTGTCAGACATTCACCAAAATTTTCTCTATAAAACCTTTGGTTTAATAGAAAGAGACTGTACTGCAAAGGACCTGGGAAAAAAGAACTGGGCGCTGTTATGCATTTTCTTAGGAGTTTATGGCCACCGCATGGGCGGGGGAGCCCTTCCTTCTTATTTACAGTAGGAAGGTATTCCTGGTGTTTTGCTGAGGTATCATTTGAGGATGGGACTGATCTTGGTCATTGTATTGTGAGCCTTTTGATTAATGAGTTAGCCTGGACGGTTGGCATCATTTTTACATTAACATATCTGGCAGTATGTTCTAGTAGATAAGCTCATTAAAATTGTTTGCATTGTTTGATAAGAATAACAATGTAATGGAGAATGCAGCCAGAGTCTTATGAAGCTCAAGGCCAGACGTGAAGGGAGACTGATAGCTTCGGTCATATTTCCTCTGAAGTTCTTTTGCACTGGGGTAGTTATTTTTAAATGTTACCTTGATAACCACTAACAATGCTTTTGCTTTGAGGCAGAGCACACATACCTCTTAAGCGCATCCTTTCAGCTAGTGAGCAACAGGAAATAGCTCTTTTTTTTTTAAAGCCTTCATCTAAACATTCAGATTATATTATGAGTAGAATATTCTGTGTATATAAGAACAAGTATTGCATATCATAAAGTAAGATGGAAAATACCTTACTTCTTTTCTCTTTGACCAAAAAAACACACTATTTTGTTGACTCAAAAAAAATTATAGGCAACCTTTGCCCTCTTGTTTCTGGCAGTTATATAAATACTGGGAGTTAATTTTGGCTGTGCCCATGAGATCACCAAAATCTAATGCCTTATGGTTCCAACTAATGTGTTGACATTGTGTTCTTACAGATTTCCAGTGCTTTTATTCTTTTAATGTAAACCAAAATTGGCTCACAACTTCTGATACTCTGCTTTTGGAGCTCCTGTGATTGGAAAGATGGGCTCCGTTTCTTCTTTTTTCTTTACCTTTCTCCTCTGTGAACATCCAAAGCCTAAAAATAAAATTTAAAAACAAAAAACTTGAGTTGCTTTTAAATCTTACTTATTTGAACTGCTCTTATAGGTAATAAATTTGAAGCCTTCATTTTTTTAATGATTTAATCCCTACTGGGTAGGTAGCAGTTCGAATTTTACCACTCAGGCCAAAGGAAGTTGCCTCGTTGGATTTTATTAGTCATGTGAACTGACCTGAGATGGCAGTGGAAAAACATTTGACAGAAAGGTTAAATGTTACCATTTGGTGACAAAATATTACTTTCAGATGAAATTTTGTTTACATCTTTAACTTGTCCAGGTTATTATGTCCTGAATAATAATAATAATAATTTCCTGAATTATTTCTAATTTGCTTTCTGAGTCCCTATAATGGTACCTGAAGTTGTGTAAAAACAAACTGAATTTTAGAAAGATCTGACTGAACAAATTCTTAAGTCACTAAGAGCATCACTGCATTTACATGTGATATAATAGGATTATCGGATACTATAGTGAGAGATGTCATAGGCTAAATGAAGAAGGAGGTCTCCAGAATTGCATTTGTATTGTATTACACAAAGAGTATACATAGAGACACACTTGATCTGCTTTTCTTTCAAAGTGGATGACCAATGTAATATAACTACCACTTGTTTTCTTGGAGGGGTGTAGGAAAAGGAAAAATGTGACACATTTTTCTCTCCAGGAAGCATTTCATCATTTTCTTTGGCATCCCAATACTGGAATAATATAGCCATTTAATGGCTGAGGAAACTTGGAAGGCAGTTTGAAAGCCAGAGTAGAGATTTAAACATTTAAAATTTTACTTTGGCTATAGGTTTGTTATAGCACTCAACAATGACTTGTGTTTGGAAGTTCTCTGTGAAATCATATGAAAGGGGGCCTGGGTGAGCCCAGTGCCCAGGTGATATTAGAGGGAATTCTTTTCCTTGTTTCTTTGCTGACTCCTGCGTAGGCACCATTAGGTCCTTTATTTCCTACATTTGTTTGTTACATATAAAAATATCTAGCCCCATTCTTAATAGAGATATTGTGAAGCTAATTTCAAACATTTAAAGCAAATAATTTCTTAAAAGAGCTATGTAAATATGAGAATGCTGTTTTTATTGAAAAGAGACCCTATCAGGAGCTTTTGGCCAGTAAAACATTTCCCTTTGCTGGCAATGCAGGTGACAGGAGGACAGGACACCTGGAGAATAGGACAGTGCTCCTGAGCACTGTTAATGGGTGAGCAGTCACTCTTTGGAGAGGAGATTATTACTACGGCATTTGTATCAGGTTCTTAAATAAGTCAAATGTTCCTGACCCAGATATCTTAACCCAGGGCTCTATTAGTGAAAACAGAGCCCATTTCACAGCCTGGAGTAGAGTGGATGATAACTCATTCTTGAAACTAGTGTGCACATTGATTAGAAAAGCAAGTTTCCTTCAAAAAATTATCCCTGGGTTGGTAATTTTAATTGAAAAGAGCAAATACAAAAAGGACTCTGCAGCTCATGTCCACTGCTGTGTGTTTGCCTTCACAGCCTCTGCTTCTTCACTGAGTTTATGAGCACTAGAACTCTATATGTTTTAAGAGCTGCTTACAAGATAAATGTGGTGTGGGCCATCTAAGGTGACACTGTTTAATTCACAGAGCACATGAGTTGTGCTCTGGTTCTCCCTGGAGAGGATCCTCCCCATAGCTGTTTCATGCAGATGCTAGTTGGAAATGAGATTTATTAACTGGCCCTATGCCCACTGCATCTTTGTTTGCATACTCCAGGCTTTTAAGAATGAATGTATAAGTCCAGGGGACTGTTTCCACATGGGTGTTTGAACATTCAACTACAGTAGCACATGTTTCTGAATACTTAAAAAAAAATTGCTTGGCCCCTAGAAATGGATTGTAAAGAAAGACAGAAGTAAGATTTAAACCTAAAAAAGCACTGACTGTACCCTCTAGCTTTGCCAATTTTACAAAACAAACTGTTGTTAAGAAAAACAAAGAGAAGCGTCTCATGTACATATATATACACACACACATGAAATAGGGTTGTGAGACCGTGTCCCATTCAGTAGAAGGTATTATAATATGGGTCACTTTTATCAGGATGTGGATTTCAGATCACATTTTCTAAAATAGCATCTACAGACAGCAGAAGTCTGGCTTCATAGCTCCCTATTATGTATATGTTAGTGTCATATCAATACTGTCAAAGGAGGTTTTCAAAAATAGGATTTTTTTTCCTTAATATTTTCTTAATGTTCGTAAAGGGTTACTTAATGCTTTTGTTAGGTGCCTAGCTTTGGGACTTCTTTTCTTGATTCTGTGTCAGAACTTCTATTAACGGGATGGTCCTCTGGGTACTCTTGCCCTTAGGGAGAAGGTCACCCCTACTCTACAGCTGCTTGTTGTGGTATCTGTTTACATTATATGATCTTACAAAGCAATAGTGTGAGAGTGTCCTCTGGAATTTAGAAGGTTTATTTCCATATGCGGCATCTTTTCTATATTTATAGAGACCTCTTAAAGCTGCAATGACTAATTCCCTAGATTAATGGAGGGGGAAATATTGAGACTAATCTAAATATTTCATTTGGTAATTAATTCAACAAATATTTGAGGCTACTCTGGCCAAAGTCTGCTGTATAAGTCCTAACTTAGTAAAGTGAAACATGTAAAGTCATTTTCTAACATTTACATTGTTGTCAATATTTTGCACAGTCTGATGGCAAAAGTAGTTTGCATTTCCTGAGCCCCCTCAAGGAGCAAAATCAAAAATTTTTGTGGAAAGAGTGTAGGTTTTCAGGCAGAATTTTCACTGGCCAGGCCGGGGCAAATTGGACACTAGTAGAAGTAAAGCAGGGGCACTGAAAGGCAGGCAGGGTATTAGGAACTTGAAAATAGGAAGCCACTGAAAGCTTACAAACTAAAAAAGAGGATAATGAAAGCAGAGACACATAGTGGGGTGAATCTTCTGCTTTGAAAGGAGAGTCAGAAGGAAGATAGGGTCTATCAGTGCCTCTGCCCTATGGAGTCCAGAATTACTAGAGAATTCTTAATTTGCCACAAGAAAGCTGAAGACCCCTCATATGTAAGAATCAAGGTAGATAGATGTTCTCTGGCTCAGCAGATCTTTCCCTGAGTAGAAGCAGTGAGTGCAGCTTGGCTCATTTGTAATGGGACTGTGCTTAGCTCAAATGCAAAGCTGCCTTCTCTAAGGGGTGACTAGTGTAGAGAGCTTACCCAAGTCTGATCCTCCCAAACTCAGAAGCAGTGTACCTACTACTTCATTGTGAAGGATCCTCCCTCGGTATTTGATGCCATAAAATGTACAGATGTGGCTGATGGAACAGATCAAAATGTTCCATATGATGTTGGTGCCAAATCCCCGCGGTTAGAAGGATCACCTTGGCGGCAGTTACTGCATCTTATATTTGTTTACTTTTGAATTTAGTCGATTTCACTTTATAAAGGCCAAGTTGATTTGCTCCTATCCTGTGAAATGTATCTTTTTCCAGAGTTAAAATATGTTAACATAGTTATATTCTTCCTGACTTCAGGCTGTCTTTCAACTATCAGCTTCTATAACACTAAATTGGTTATCTCCTACTTAGCCAACATCTTAAACACTATTCCAACAGCTCTTTTTCTTTTAACACTCCACACACATCCCACTGGTATCAGATGAACCTTTTTTCTTAGCTCATTTTAAAATTCTGGTTGTTTATCTTAGTGTTTCTGGCCCTTCATCTTTATTATTAGGTTGAGAAAATTCTTTTAATGTGGAAACCTACAATTTACAATTAAAAATTATGCTATTTGCCTTATAGTATGAATTAAAGAAATTTCCCCTAAATATGTTTTTGTGAAATGCATCCCCGAAGATGATTATTTATTTTGATGAAAATAAATCATTAATGAGGTATAGATTGGAGTTTCATAGGCCACCAATAAATGAATTCTTAGTTTACTTAAAGTTAAAAAAACAACTTGTTTATTTTCAGTGTCAGATCTCCCCAAGTGAATTAGGATTTTACTCACTTGAACAAGGTCAGACATTCTGAAAGCATCATTTTTTTCCTAAAGGAATAGAAGTTGCTGATGGATTTATTAGACGATCGAGTTGATGGCAGCCTTTAATGATGATACTTTTAATGCTTATCTAGTTAAGAAATATGGCAAGAGCACAGCCTTTCTGTTATTTCTAGGCCTCTTTTGGTTCTGGCAGGTAAAATGTGCCAAAAGAATCTGATTTGGGCTGTGATTTTGGAAGAGAAAAGGAATAGGGTAAGAAGTTTCAGAGGAAAGAGTCCATGTTACTTGTATGTATGTGCATGTGTGTGTCTGTAAACTGTGGTCTTTTTCCAACATGTAATTTTGGTATCAAAATTATACTTCCTGAAGGCATTTTTGGATTTTGTACATCAGATATCTTACAGAGATACAAATTTGGCTAGTGTTTGTTGTCCCATGAGCCTAAAATGATAGTCCATGGGAGGCACTCTTTAGATTGCCATGAGCCCATTCCATTTCTCAGAAGTAGTATTTGTATTTGTTTTTGTTTTTGTTTTGCTTTAAAGACATTAATTATTTGTTCTTTAGTGTCAGCCTACCTTGGCAAATCCCTGGGAGGTAATTTGTCAAAAATGCCAGAAGCATTGACATCTCTGGGAGGCTTTGTTGTGTTCACAGTTACACTTTGATTATAAACAGTGATCTCCTTCATTTAAGAACCCCCTATAATTCTCTGCATGGTTTTCATTTGGTGCAGTGCAAATCAGGAGAAAGGGAAGCTACTAAATTGATCTCCTCCCCCCCCCCCGCCCCCGCACCCATCTACTCCCTTTTTATCATTTTGGAATGCCAAAACATGTTTTCAGTTGCTAATACCATTTTTAAATTCCTACTCTTGGGTTTTACCCAGTTATTGTAATATTAAAATGTAAGCCAAAATCTTCCTGTCAGTGGACTTTGACTGAGGTCCTTCTATGTACCAACCTCAAAACTAGGCCCTTGGAATAGGAAGATAAATTAATGCATAGTCACTCCTTGAAAAAGTATCCCAAGACCTGCACCCCTGGGGAGAATACCTGGCAGGAGGGATGGGGAGGAGGAATTACCCACTGGCCCCAGTGTGTTTGCTCTGGTTTTTTCTAGGATATGGATGTCATTGGTTCAGAAAGCTACTGGATAGTTGTCTTAATTAAAGTAATTTTGTGCTTATTGTGGCAAAATAGTCACTCCTGTACTTTTCAAAAGCTTTCAGAAATGGAGCACTTAAGTAAAAATAGTCTTTGAGTGAGAGTGTGTGTGTGCGCGCGCGCGTACCCAGCCACAACCTCTGTATATGTTTCGTGAACATAACCTGGAGACCCCAGTTTGAGCGTTGTTGGCTGACTTTCACGGTGACAAGGTCACTTCCCCCCTTAACAAAGTCACTTGAGAAAAAGTAAAAGGCTTATCTCTTTTGATCCCCCAATTTTTATGATATTTATATCAGCTATCACTAGGTTAAAAATAGTGTAGTATGCTAGCTTTCATGTAAAAAGGGAGAAAAATGAGATCATATGTTCATATTTACTTGACAGCCATAGAGAAACTGAAAGGATTTAAACCAATGATGATGGGAAACTGGGCAGATTAGTCACATGTATCGCTTCATGTATTTAAAAAAAAAAAACACATTAAAACTATGTAAATGTATTACCTGGTCAACCAGTGGTATTAACACTTAATGTTTTGGTAGCATGGATTTTGAAACTTAAATGAGTTTGTTTTTAATGAGTTTTACTTGTTGAAATATGTTAGAAAACATCTCAAAAGATTCAGGGACATAATTGAAGTCATATGGATGATTATTAAAGATTTGCCTATTGCAAGTTTCGTTCTTTAACATCGCAAGTCACAGATGAAATGTGCCTGACAGCATCTGTCTCATTTAGCCCTGTGAGCTTCCACACATAGCTCTCCGTAGTCCAGATTTTGTTTCATTTTCTCCAGAGTAATTGGGAGCTGCCTGGGTTGTTTTTTGTGATGTGTCCAGCCTGCTTAGTATGCTCTGTGAATCTTACACTAACTGCAAAATAATGCTCTGTGAGGATTATTTTTAAATGTCCTCTTTGCATTTTTGTTTTCTTCTCATTTATTGAGCACCTGCTGTTTTCCAGCTACAGTGTGGGGCCCTAAAACCATGAAGATTGCAGGTAATTGCCGTTTTTTCCAACACTCCAAATCCTCTGTCCTCCCCCAACTCAATATAACCTCCTACCTTAGGGAAGCGATTGAGCAATAGCTGGCCTTTGGGTAACCCTGAATGTGATGAGGGCCAGGAAACAAGCCAGCTGTGTTCTCCAGGCCACTCTGCTCCATCCTTTTCACCAGAGACCCTCCCGGGATACTGACCAATTAAGAAAAAACAAAGAGGAAAGCTTTGAATACATAATCCACCTATAGGGCCCTACTCAGTAGCCATCAAATAAAAAAGCTTATGGTACTTGTGAGCTGAATGTCTTTTCTAGAAAAGGAGGAAGTGGAAGACAGGGTGTGGGTGGGTGGGTAGGAGGGGTGAGAGGTGGGTGAGAGTTCCTTGGGGTGAATGCACCAGCCTTTGTACCTCTGCCCCCAATCCTTTTCCCTGTCTTTCCATGGGCAGAGTAAACCTGCCCCTCCAAAGCTTGTTCTCCAAGGGCAGGAGAAAATGATGAGCACTGTGTCAGCCCAGCAGGCCTCTGGGCACAGGAGGAAAGGGGACCAACCAGGTTCTCACAGATCCCTTAGGGGTCCTTTGAGAAGCAAGTTTAGCATTTGGGAAACTGATTTTTCTCTTTCTGTAATCTCTCTCAGGCAGATATCATTGTCATAACTCTAACTTTAAGATGTTAGCGTGAATAATTATGTACCTATTTCTAGCCTAGTGTGATAACTGTATTGCTGCTATGTGAACTCCAGTTCAAAAATTAGTCTAGACTGAAAAAAGGGCCTGGATCATCTAGCACTTCTTTTCCTATTACCCAGTGCCTGGCCAGGGAGCTGCTTGGAGAAGCAGTGAGGTGTTGTGGGCAAAGCTTGGCTCTGGTGTGAGACTTTTATTTTCTATCCCAGCTACACCCCTTTCCAACTGTATGACCTAGTGCAAGGCTTTTAGCTTCTCTAAGCCTCATTTTCCTGCTGGGCATATGGAATTAATAATAGTACCAACTTTATAGGGTTCTTAGGTGGATTAAATGAGATACAGAATGTAAAGTATGCCAAGTGGTGTCTGGTGCAAAGTAAATGCCTTAAAGAATGTTCCCTAGTACTGTTGCTTGCGATTTAAATCTACCCTTTCACCCTGTCTTTATAATAATTTATGATCTTTATGTCCTGTACTAGTACCTGGCACATACCAGATGTTCATTAAAAGTCCAAATTGAATCTGCAAAACACTCAAACAAATTATACTGTAGTCTTTTTCCCTCTCATCAACTTTATTAAGAATTAGTTTATAGGCAATAAACTGCATCCATTTAAAGTGTATGATTCAGTGAGTTTTAGCAATGTATATACCCTGAAGCAATCACCACAGTCTAAATGTAGAACATTTCCATCATCCCCAAAAGATTCCTTATACCCCTGGAAGTCCGTATCTCCTCTCCCCACAGCCCTAGGCACCACTCATCTGCTTTCCATAACCACAGATTAGGTTGCATCTTATAAATGTGGAATCACACAGAATGTACTGTGTAGCGTCTGGCTTCTTTGACTCACATGGTGATTTTGGGATTGATCCGTGCTCAATGTCTCAGCACTTCTTATCTTTTATTGCTGAGTAGTATTCCATCATATGGCTACTATGCCATATTTTGTTTATCCATTCACAAGTTGATGAATGTTTGGGTTGTTGCCAATTTTTAGCAGTTACGAATAAAGCTTCTGTAAATATGCATGTATAGTCTCCGTGGGGACATGTTTTCATTTCTCTGGGGTCAATAGCTAGAAGTGGAATGATTGGGTCATATGACTGAGGTTTGTTTAACTTTTTAAGAAACTATACACAATTATCCAAAATGGCGATATTAACACTATTTTACATTCCTGCCAGCAAAGTAGGAGAGTTCCAATTGTTTTGCATTCTTGGCAGCAATTGGCTATTGTCAGACTTTTATGTTTTGGCCATCCTTATAGGTGTATAGTAGTAGCTTGTTGATATTTTAATTTATATTTTCCTGATGACCAATGATGAGTGATTGGCTATCTTTTCATGGGCTTATTGGCCATTTGTATGTCTTTTTTAGTGAAGTCTCTGTTCAAATCTTTTGCCCATTTGAAAAAGTTAGACTATTTTTTATGAAAGGTTAGTAAAAATATATTCAGGATACATGTATACTATGGTTTTAAATTAGATTTTGATGTGTGTTAATCTTGAATTCTTAATCAGAATATAAACCTCTCAAGAAAAAACATAGTTGCTTCTACCTGGTCTTTTTCTACAATGAATTTTATACCAATTACGCTCATGGTCTAGCTCTCAGTAAGTGTATATTAAATGATTCTGCTAAAACTCCACTTTTAAAGTTTCACATGGAGGTGTTAAATTTAAGACTAGGTTTTCTTTGGGGTCCTGCTAGAAAATGAGATGCTTTTTTAATTCTGTGGAGAAGAACCCTCTAATTATGTATTCTTTTCTTTGTTTAGAGTGTTCGTTTAACTAGATCAAACTTTCCACTCTGAGGAAAATGTGTGTAGAATTTTTTTTTCTTTAAATGCAACAAGAAACCATTTGTATCATTTTTAAAATTTTGCTAAGGATAGTGAAAGCATTAGAGTCCCTCTCTCTTGTTTTTAATATCTGAGACAAACCTCCCTTCAACTCCACCTCACTCCATTCTCATTCTAATTTGGTGGTTTTGTTGTCACCAGTTTGGATCCTGACTTCCCTAAGCCCCTAAGGAGAAATTGTCTTTAGTAAAATTTAGAGACTGGGAAATAAAAGCCTATAGAAGTTCACAGGTTTACCTGAAAGGAGCTGCTAAGGAACCTTGTTATGTTTTGAGAGGTCTGGGGATATTTGGCTTCCAGAACCTATTTGGAGATTGTTCCAACTAAATGCCAGTTTCTTAACGACATATGTTTCAAAATCCAAAAATATAAAATATAAGTTCACTCATGATTTCACACATGCCCTAGGTCTAGTAGTAGATTTTATTTCATTTATCCTTTCTTCATTGTATTGCCAAAGCCTTCAGGTCAGCTATCGAGTGAGTTACTGCTTCTGAGGGTAGCAGTCTCTTGCTGTCTGGTCTGTACATGACTATTTTCTGTGCTCTGGTTGGGACTGAGCAGACCACAGCCACTTAAGGGTCAGCTGAGAGTGTTCTTTTTGCTTTAGTCGAGGACGTTCCGTGAAAGGAAACCAAGTTCTATTAGACAGGATGTCCTGTGATTCCCTTAGTTGACTACGGCCAAGGATGTGACTTTTTTTTTTCAATTGCTTACTTTCTTTCCTGTTAACAAGGGAGCCAGGCTGTATTGTCCACTTGGAGTTTAGGATCTAACTAGCAAACAACTAAGCTCCTCCCCACCCCCAAATCACCTGAAGAACTACGCATTGGAAGAACCATTCACATCTTTTCATGTACACCAACAATAATTTGATCATTGTTAACATTTAAATGGCCATTAGTTCTATGTCTTGAAATAATAATCAATCAAGAAGTTGTTCTTGGTATCAATTGAACAGGTTAAAATAAAATTCTGGAATTTGGCACATTTCGGTATTCCTACGCAATCAAACCTAATGCAGATATTACGCATGAAGAAGATAGAAAAATATTCACAAATGTTGACAGAGAAAAGCTGGTTATTATAGAAGTGTATACGTATTTTCTTAGTTTCCCAGGGCTTCTATAACAAATTACCATAAACTAGGTGGCATAAAATTTATCCTCTCATAGTTGTGGAGACCAGAAGTCCAGAACTAAGGTGCCAGCAGGGCCACACTCTCTGTCTCCTCCTGCTTCTGGGCCTCATCTGTTCTTTGGCCTACAGCTTCATCACTCCGCTCTCTGCCTTTTATTATCATGTGGCCTCCACCTTCTTCATCTATGTGTTTTTACATGGCCTTCTTTTAAGGACACCAGTCACTGGATTTAGGCCTGCCCTAATCCAGTATGACCTCATTTTAACTAATGACATCTGCAAAGACCCTGTTTTCAAGTAAAGTCACATTTTGAGGATCTGGGTGAATGTGAGTTTTGGAAGGACACTACTCAGCACAGTGTGTGTGTGTATGAGCCCTTTTGGGTAAATAACTATGTAGGTATGAGACACATATTCGCCTATACAACACACACGTAAAAGAGGTCTAGGAAGACATGAGTGTTATAACTGAGTGAATGTATAATGGGTACTTAATTTTATTTCTATCTGTGTTTTCTACTTTTTCTATAATTACAATGTATGGACTTTTTAATACAAAAAGTCTTTAAAAAATATAACTTGACTTTTTAAAAAAATAGTAGGGTTTTGGGCGGCACCTGTGGCTCAAAGGAGTAGGGCGCCGACCCCATATGCCGGAGGTGGCAGGTTCAAACTCAGCCCTGGCCAAAAACCGCAAAAAAAAAAAAAAAAAAAGTAGGGTTTTACAGAATATTCCAAAGGTTGGCCCCAAAAGTTGCTGTACATAGGAAGAATGGGAAATTGTAACTAAATGTGTCTTTCTTTACAAAATATTACAAAATATTTACAAGATATTCTCTATGTGTTGGCCACTTCTTCGGAAAATTCTCCCATTCTCCCTGTGTATGACAACTTTAGAGGCCAACCTTTGGGACACCTGTATTATTTTTACTAGCATCCTATATTGAATGTGTTATTTCTTTGCTTCATCAAACTGTTATGAGGTATTTTTAACCTTAATTTTAAATAAGAATACTTTATAGCATATACACACATATAAGTATATTTAGTGAATCAATTTATTTACATTAAGTGTTTATTATGCTGATTGTTTCCTATAACAAGAGCTAAACCTGAAATAATGTAAAGTAAAATAGATCTTTGAAACATTGAATCAACCAACATTGATATCAGGTCTTTGGTTTAAGTTTTAAAAGCCAAATTTGGAAAGTTACAATTATTACTCAGTTGCTGAATTCAAACCTAACTTTTTTTTTTTTGTTGAGACAGAGTCTCATTTTGTCGCCCTTGGTAGAGTGCCCTGGCATCCCAGCTCAAGCAACCTCAAACTCTTGGGCTCAAGAGATTCTCTTGCCTCAGCCTTCTGAGTAACTGGGACTACAGGCGCCTACCACAACACCAGGCTGTTTTTAAAGACAGTGTTGCTCTTGCTCAGGGCTGATCTCAAACCTGTGAGCTCAGGCAATCCACCTGCCTCGGCCTCCCAGAGTGCTGGGATTACAGGCATGAGCCACTGTGCCCGGCCCTTTTTTACATGTTTTTAAGGTCTCCAAGTCTAATTAATCCAGGAACCTAGAAACTACGTATAGAGGCAAGATGGGGAGGTACCTTACCAAATTTAGTAATTTCATCTGTTCAGATTGACTCAAATACTGGGTAACTTCTATCTACTCTATCTACTCCAGAACTAAATTCAGAAGTTCATTCACTCTCCCTTCTTTTTTTTTTTCTTCCTTCCTTTTCTTTTTTTGAGACAGTTTTACTCTTTGCCCAGACTAGAATGCTGTGGTGTCAGTCTGGCTCATAGTAACCTTAAACTCCTGAGTTCAAGTGATCTTTCTGCCTCAGCCTCCTGAGTAGGCACCCACTGAGACACCCAGCTGATTTTTCAATTTTTAATAGAGGTAGGTTTTGCTATTGCTCAGGCTGGTCTCAAACTCTGGAGCTCAAGGGATCCTCCTGCCTCAGCCTCCCAGAGTGCTAGGATTATAAGAGTGAGCCACCACACCCAGCCTCACTCACCTTTCTTTCTTTCATTTTTTTTTTTTTTTGAGACAGAGACTCACTTTTTTACCCTCAGTAGAGTGTCATTGCATCATAGCTCATAGCAACCTCAAACTCTTGGACTCAAGAGATCCTCTTGCCTCAGTTTTTCGTTTTTAGTAGAGACAGGGTCTCACTCTTGCTCAGACTGGTCTCAAACTCCTGAGCTCAAGTGATCTGCCTGCCTCAGCCTCCCAGAGTGCTAGGATTACAGGTATGGCCAACCCTTCTTGTTTAGAGGATATTTTTGCCTGTAGTTAACATCTCTGGTTATTTAGTCAAATAGTTTATTAAGTCTTGATCTAAGTAATTTCTCTTCTTTTAATTATTTTTGAATGCTTATGCATCAATTATTCTTTCTTGAAGTATCGTAAGTTTAACAAAACATGCTAAATTTGAGTAGTGACCACTTCCCCCACATTTGGTAAACTGCTACAGTATACTATATTAAATTTTGTCCTTTGTTCCTGTAAGTCCTCATACCATAGACCTGCAGAATCTGAAAGGGAGGCTGCAATTCAAGAAGCTGCTATGCTTCTGCCTTCTTTCCCAAACCCAAGGGTCTTCCATGTGTCTGCCCCTCTCTTGTTTCTGTACTTGATTTCGTTTGAACATGGCACAATTTTTATCCACTATGTTCTAGAACACTCAGTTTCTGTATTGTCCTTTGAGAATTGCAGTAATACTGTACTTACGCTAGAATTGTAACTTTTGACCTGTGACAAAGCAGTAGAGAGAGCCAAGAAGTACTGCAAGGTGAGAGAGAGAGAGAGAGAGAGAGTGTGTGTGTGTATATGTGTGTGTGTGTGTGTGTGGGAACAGTTTTTGTCACCAGCTGCTGGATGCTTCTGATGCCAGAGTCTGTCATTCCTTTCTTCATTCCAATAAATAAATGGTAGATGTTTATTGATTTAAAAAAGAATTCTTCATCTAATGCACTGGGATGGTATGTGGTTGCCCAAACAAGAGCACCAGGAACCAGGAAAAGAGAAAGAAAGATGAATTCTGATCCTGAGGAGGATGTGTAGAGAGATCTAAGGAAATTCATTTTCTGGCTGAAATGAGAGAATCATTTCACTTGAGAAGGGATGTTTGGAGGACAGTGCCCTGGGGAGCTGGGAATGAAATAATGCTCCTAGTTTTGATAATATTTCCTCACTCCCCCACCAACTTGGCTGAACATCACTGATCTTAGCTGAGCTATAGCATTGACTGAAATTTCCACTGGCTTTTCCTCATAAAACGTAGGAGAGACCCCGTCTCATAATTTTCAGGATGTTCTCTGGGGTTGGGGAGTAGATTTGATATAGAAGCTGATCAGTACTTTGCCAACTAAAAGTAAGAGTCAAGTGTAATGCTGTGATATTTTTCAATTTGAAATTTTTCATTTTGATTCTGTCTCGGGGTCTACAGAAAAAATAAGAGTAGATGGGTATGAATAGGATTGGGAGATATGGATGTATATTACCTATTCTGGAGTCATTGTCCCTGGAATATTTCTTAATGCTGTCATGCACTTACCTCGCCCTGTTAATAGACATAATTTTATTGGCACTTCATTTTCCATTTCCATTTTAAAATGTTCTCATGAGTTTAAAAATGGATTTTACCATAATGTAAATACAGACCTTTGGATAGGCACCAGTCTCTAAGAGTAAGATACCAAGAGATTTGTTTATTTTTTCTAAAGAAATAAATTTTTCTAAACACGCACTCAGGATACCAATCTGAACTCTTTTATTAGCTTTGAAAAAAGTTACAAGCAGTAATATATATGGTCTCATCCATTTTGAGTAGTTTGCCACAAAAAGCATATTGACAGAGTTGAACCCAACATATATAGTAACTAGACATGTAAAATGTGTCAATTCCTAAAATATTAGCATGGCTTATATGTTGCAGCTGGCAGGTCTACCAGCCAACAATCATTCCCAGCAATAAGCCAAGTAGCTAGCCACCCAGATTTCTACATGCCAGGCTCTTCTTCAGGGAAACTTAAGTTAATACATTATCTTGGTTAAAATAAAAGTATAAAGTGAGGGCCTTTATGGAATTAAAAAGGAAAAATGGTTTTATTGAAGGCCACAGTTGTGCCCTCATTTGGGGTCTTTTTCTTCCACTCACTGTCATTACATAGTAAAAACAGAGAACAAGGAGGGTCTCGACTGAGTGCAGGATTCTGAGTCAGTGCTGGGTCCAGATCCCCACTCTGCCACTTGATCATTGTGACTGGGCAAGTCACTGAAGCTGTCTTGAGTCTCCATCTTGTCCTGTGTAATGGCATAAAAGCAGCAGCCACCACATGGCATTGCTGTGAAGGCTAAATGAGAACAATGCCTGTGAACTGTCTCCTCTTAGATGGACACCTGGAAGGTTTTCAGGAAATGCTGGTTAGTATACTGTATCAACTCTTCTGGTCCCTCTGCTTTACCAGGGGAAGAAAAGGAGATTCCAAAGAGCGGAGGCACAGGTACCCCAGGTTCATGGCAGCTCTGGGGCTAGAAGCTGGTGCCCCGAGTCAGAGCTCAGAGAGCTCACAAAGCTGCAGCACAAGCAGGGAGCGTCTCATGTCCGTATTCCACACGTAGACAACGGCGCATTTCTCTACTTACTTTTTTTCAGTCCTGAAAGACAGATCCTTTAATTTACTCAATCCCTATTTATTCCCCCCTGTGTCTCCCACAGCGCTAGGGAGACTTATTGACAGTTACCTACATGGTAGATTTGGGGCTTGTGACTTCCCCCTTCCCATAAAACTCTTATATTATGCATTCATTCAGAATTAATTTGTTGTGCACCTACTGTGGGTCTAACACAAGAGACACAAATGTAAACAGAATATGGGGGAGTCCCAAAATTCGCTGCTGAAGTTGCCATATATAGAGAAAATGGGAAATTGTAGCTAAATGTACCTTTGATTTACAAAATGCTGTATTCATTACAGATTTTACAAAATACTTAACAAAATATTCTCTACATGTTTGCTACCTCTTTATAAAATTTTGTAATGACTATTTTGTAAATAAAGGTACAGCAGCTGCAATTTCCCATTTTCCATATGTATGGCGACTTTAGGGGCAACCTTTATGGGACAGATCATACGTTCTATAAAGTATCTGCCTTCTTAGATAGAACTTACATCCTGGGGGCAGGAGGTGGGGGGTGGACAGTAAACAATCAAGTGGAGTTAGCACCATCAAGGAGAGAACTGGGTGATGTGGGTGTAACTGGAGGTGGCCACTGCACAGTTGGGCAGAGAAGGCTCACTGAGGAATTGACATTTGAGCTGAGCCTGAAGCCTGAGATGCTTGCAGTAGGGAGTGCTGGGATCAAGCTTCTCTTCCTTTGCGTAAGGCCTTGAGAGCCCCACTTAGCTCTGAGGATTAACCTTGAGGCTGTCATCCATTGTTTGTCCTTCAAAATGCAAAGGTTTAGAGAAGGCAGATGAGGACTACGCTGAGTACCCCAGGAAGAACTAGCACCACCAAGCACACAAAAGAGCTCAGAACCAGGAGGTGGGAGATGCTTCCCACAAAATGCAACCACAGAGGGCTTTGCCCAGTGGCAGCATGTTCATTTCATCACCACACACTCTTGTGCTGTATCATAAGTGCCTAACTTTGTGCAGTGGGTGACTACCCACTAGGGTACCAGCAGCACCCGTGTCCTGAAAGGTTGACCCAGGGCCATACTGGGTGGGGGCAGCATGGGCATGACTAGAAATGACTTGGGATCATGAGAGAGAGCGAAGGTCAGGGTGAGAGGGAATGAGGCCAACTAGAGCTGGGAAAGTCAACAGAAGGCATATGGTTAAGAAGGAGGGATGTGCTGGGAGCCAAGTGTGGGAGGGCGAGGTACAGAGCAGGAGTTGGTGCCCTGAGGAGGTCAGCCAAGCCTTGTGGCATGGGAACCCACTCTGGGTCATTGAAATTATTTTCCGAGCGTGGATGAAGCCAACCACTGTTAGAAACAGATGGACATTTAGGCAAATGTAATCAGCTGCATTTCTGACCATATGAAGAAACGTATGCCCCTGGGTGTGTGTGTTTATAGCCCTAGCTTTTTCCTCTTGTTGTACACACTTAAATTTCATTCATATCCATGGATGTTATGAATGCCACAGAAGCTTTTTTCAGAATTCCAAAATTTCTTCATTTCTCAGAGAAGAGCTAAGTTTCCAAATCAAGTCTGAGCTGTTGCTATCGACTTGTTCAATTGAGTTTAAAAATCAAAACAAACAAACTACCTATGTATGCTGTTTTGAAAGTTTCAGGGTTCTTTTTTTTCCCATTTCGTTACTATATGGCGGGTAGCCAAACTAGCAAATATATGTAGGGAGCCACCCAGCAAACAGAACTCAGTGAGGTTAACACAGATAACTGTGAGGCTTTAAAAGTGGGGGTTGATTTAATTTTCAGGGTGACTTATGGAATCTCCTTGCAGGTAGTAGAAATATGTGAATTTTAGTCACATTCTATTTTTTAAAAATAGTACCTTATCATACTTTGTGACATGGCGAGAAAGAGCTTAATCCATCTGTTTTAAAAAGTAATAGTTAATCATAAAAGGAGTTTTACCTTTTTGCAGACAATTGGACAAATTTGTGTATTTTAGTCATATTCTATATTCTAAAAAACAGTACTTAGCATATTTTGTGGTATGGCAAGAAGGAGTTTAATCTGTCATAAAAAGTAATAGTAATGGTAAAAGGGACAGGCACCCAGAAAATGAGTATAATTTTTGTGTCCATTCTCTCCTAGAAGTGCCAGTTATTAGCTAGAGTTAGAAGTTGTGGTTGTCAGACTAAATGGAACTTTGTACCTACCTTAAAAGGATTATTATTAAGAAATGACTGGTAACAAAGTGACATTAATATTGGAATGGTAGGCAGCAGCGTTGAAGAGCCTGAAAAAAGCCTGGAACCAGAAGTCGGTGACTCAGCACGCTGATAAAACTTGGGTTTATCTAATGTTTCTCTAAGCTTAGTATTAAAGTTCCTCATGTTGGTTTTCTTCATAGTTTTAAGCCACAAATGCCTAATTTTGAGAAAAAAATAGTCTGTGTCATTGTGTTTTAGTAAGATGTGTGTATTTCGTCATGGTGGGCAGTGTCTTGATGTCTCTCTGTCATCCCCGCATGAAGCGCTCAGACCTCTGCCCCCCTGAGAGGCCCCGCCGTGGGGAGAAGGGGTTGGTGCCTGACCAGTTGGTCCACATTGTCTGTGTGCTCCCATCACAGAGTCCCAGAGCCCTGTAAAAATAAAACAGATGCACATCCGCCCACCCCAGCTTTCCTGTGGTATTACCTGGACATAATAAACGGCCTCCTAAATTCCCATCCCAGCCCTGAATCCATGCATGCAGCAATTAGTCCACACGTTCAACAGAAGCTTTTTACCCAGTTTTAAAAATGGGACGCGGTAGCTGCTGTACTGTGACCCTGGGGAGATTTCATCTTGTCATGGTTTGTCTTTCAAAGATAGCCTCTTTGGTTCCCCCCTTACTCCATAATGATCTCCCCATCTTAAACAAATACTTCCTCCCTGCCCCACATTTCAGGTCACAAATAAAGAGAAAATGATGAATCGAGAATGACCTGCTGATATTCTCCCCTTGGTGAAATGTTTAAACCCAATCCCTCGAGGTATTGAGTCTAGAGAATGAATTATGCGCAGATGAAAAGCGGGGAAGTTTCTGGTTCAGGGGACACATTTACTCCGTCACTCCCTGTGGAAACCCAGTTCATTATTAGGGCCGGCCATGGGAGATTAACATCAGCCTTTTGTTAGGAGGGAGCCTTGAAGGAGACAGGCAGGCAGAAGCTATCTGTTGTTACGAGGCTTTTCCTCTGA
The DNA here is from genome assembly GCA_963574655.1 of Perodicticus potto. Lineage (NCBI taxonomy): Eukaryota > Metazoa > Chordata > Mammalia > Primates > Lorisidae > Perodicticus > Perodicticus potto. Next base: position 20,782 of record CAUYRH010152444.1, read on the forward strand.
AAAGGAGGAAAACATTCACACGTTTGAGTGATTGTCTGTGGTGGAACTGAATCTCATTATCCTCCGAATAGTATATTCTAATGCAGAAGTGATCTTTGAGAACAGATTTTGACATTTCTACCTTTTGCTCAGTTTTTAATCTTTGAGTATAAATGTACATTTTTTTCCTTCTAAATATTTATAAGTTATTTTAGACAGATGCTTATAAGAGAAGAAAAATGTTTATTATTATATCTAGGATTGACAAAATCTCTTTTTAAACTCTTATTGTATTTGTCAATACTTAGAAGTGTTTACACAATGGCTATTTCTTTAGAATAGCACAAAATATTCTTTTTTCTTTCTGAATAAAAATCTGTTTTCAAGTGCATTTGAAATAATGTGCCTCACTTTACATGATATAGGAACAGGTTGACTTTGATAATCTTAAAATTTTTAACCAAGGAACACTCTGTGAGATGGAACTTTATAGTATGACCTTGACCTGGGCCAAGTGTAAGTCCAATGAATGGTAAAGAAAGGAGTTTTTATGGATCCTAGGTTCTTCTCTCACCTTGGTGAGCACAGACATTTTGAAAGGAACTCTAATACCTGGTCAGCTGGACGTGGCTTCTTCCAGTCAAGCACTGATATTTCTAAATATTAGAAATGGTTTCATTAATTAAGAAACCACTTGCGTTATAAGGCCTTCAGAAATCATTATGTGCTGGGGCTCAAAGAAATAAGTTTCTCAAGTGAAAGAAAAATTGTATCTCTTTTCCAGTCTGCTCTCTGTTTTATTCATGTGAAAATGGGTGAAGAGTACACTGTACACACTTGTCCTAAACTGCGGGTCATGGCTGAGGGAACATGCTGAAAATAAAGACTGTTATAAGAGAGAAGAAAGTCACAAACACGGGTATGGTTGTCAGTGCAAAACGTGTGAACAGAGTACATTAGCATGGAGGGGTTGGCTTCTCAGAACATTCTGTGTTGAACATGAAGTTTCCAACTGCATTTCTTAAGGGAGTAACATAAAGGATGTAACTTGGGTTCAAAATACCTTTTAAAGGTTCAGCTTTAAAGTGAGTTTGGGGTAAACTAATCCAAATGGGGGCTTCTGTACAGGGCAGCAGACAAGAGCCAACCCCTTACAGAAGGTTAGTTTTCTTTGAGGATGGATGTGTCTAAACTGAGGAAGCTTGGTGAATTCAAATGTTAGATACTTAAAAAAAAAAATCAAATTCAGAATAGCTTTCACTAAACAAATAAACAAATACCCACCGTTTTGTCCTCCTAAAAGAGTGATCAGTGAAAGTGTGAAGAGAAAAAATGAGGAAAGGTAGCTCCCTGGCCTGAAGGATGGCTGCGATAAATAATTTCGGTTAACACACAGTGCTAGCTGTGACATTTTACCTGTTTATTATTTTTGAAGAGCCATTCCTCTGAAATAATTGCCAAATTTGTTCCTGGACACAGAATTGTAGAGTATTTTGCAATTCGATTTTGGGCTCAGGGCTGGTGAGGTGGTAGGTTCATATTTTGTTTTATACAGTTTGGGGCTTGCCAGGCCTTTATCCACACTTTGCTCAATGTAACTCAAATCTCACCAAAAAGCCATTTGTTCTAGTAAGCAGAAATGCAGTGTCTAATTGGCCCAGTAACTGCTGCAGAGCACAAACCTGCTGTGCCTCCCTGCCCACCCAAACCCCCAGATGTTGATAAAGGATGAAGCTGAGTAGATTCAACACATGGGTCCTCAGCCTGAGGCTGTTCTTTTTCCGCAGTCATGGGTATGGTCACTATCCACAGACAAGCCCAAATCATCACATGGCCTGATGAAAGTCTGAAGGGATTTTTGTTTATCTGGGTGTTTTTCTCTCTCCTGCTTACAGAAAAACATAAAAACAACCACATATTGCCACCTTCCCAGAAGGGCATTTCAACATTTACGTAAACAGTTTATAAGAATATTGTGAATGTTTATTTTCAAGGAGGAGCAATGAATGAAAATGCATTTTAAAATAGAATTTTAAATACAGTATTAAAATACAGTGACCCAGGGACTGTAATGGCAGGAAAGCTCCTTCCTCATCCCCTGCTGTCTGTGCTGCTGCACTCACCAGGCCTTAAACACACGGTGATCGGGTCAGATGCTGCTGGACAGCCACAGAGCAGGGGACAGTGCTTTGACTGAGAGAAATGTTTATGTCCCCGAGGCCACCCCGCAGGTCATCTAAGGATAAACTGTCATCTCCATGTAAAAGACGTGCTGCACGAGAAGGAACCTAATCCACAGCATTCATTAAGACCTTACCTTTCATAGCCATTGATTTTTCTTGACTGAGTCTTTGGAAGTTACTCAGTGAATTAAAAAATTCATATTTTGAATTGTTAGAATTCCTACCTTCAGTAGGAAGTTCACATATTTGGTAGTATTTTCAAGGACTGAGAATCCTACTTGGACGTTTGTGTCCGCGTTTGTAAGGGAAGCATAGAACTCTCACCCTGCTTTTCCTCCTTACAGGATTCTTTGAAGGATCAGTGGAACCATTGTAACTTGAAAATGATGGAGAAATTCCTCATGTTATCCATCTAACATTTCTGTAGACTAGGCAGGGACAGGGACTTCTACCCTTATACTGTCATACAGATTGAGACCCAGAAAATTATAATGAAATTTTAGGATTTAGGATGTGTCCACAGAAGGACTAGGACTATTTAATATTCTCTCACCTGAGCCAGATTGTTTAGGTTTGGCTGTGTTTAAAGTGTACCCGCAGAAAAAGTGAGAGCTGAAGGAATCTGGAAGAGAACAGGGTGGAGGGCAGTGCAGAAACAGAATTCTTTTTCTGCTTTGATCACCACCTGACTTAAAAAGGGACGTTCCCCTTGCGTGGAGAGTGAGTACAAACCCAAAGTTGTCAATCAGAAGAGCTGGATGTTTGGGTGGGGGCTGAAAAAGGGAACAAAAGACAGCTGCAGAGTGTACCTTTAGAAGTACCTTGCTAAAATTTGGAAAAGGAAGATAGATTATAAGAATATCTTAATCAGCATGGATGGTAAATAGAAATTAAACATATTGATTTCATTGGCATTAATTTGAACTAAATATTAAAGTCCAATTATTTAATGATATTGTTTTATTTTAGAAACTTTAAGAAAAAAAAAAGAACTAACCTTTATTGGTTCACCCTTACTCTTGATCTGTCCTCTAAGCTAGTTTTCCCACAAGTCCCTTAGCACACAGTCGCCCCTGTGCAGGGTTTCTGGGGACTGCCACTGTGTTGGCTAGAGAGGGGTGTGGTAGAGAGTTGAGTGGTCAGCCTACTGATTGAATTTTCAGAGGTTTTCTAAATTCAGTGCTAGTTTCATGATTTTCCTGGTCATCTTAATGAGCTCCTTGAAGTCAGGTAGTGGTTTTACTTGCCTGTATGTGCTAAGTGTATGTTTTGATTATGAAAAGACAATTAATTGTCCTTAGGTGAATTATGTCAATAAAGATCTGGAAGAAAGTGTGTTTCATTGACTAACTTCAGCAAATGACTTACTTCCTTGTTCTTATGGATTTTTTTTGTTTGTTTGTTTAATTTCAGGTTAACATGAGGGTACAAACAACCAGGTTGCATGTTTGTTAGGTAGAATCCCTCTTGTAGTTGTGTCCCACACCCTGTTCTTACGGATTTTTTAAAAAGCTGCCGTGGCTCTTCTCCCTTTTTGTTGTATATTTTCTCCTCTTATGTAATCACAGAACATTTTTACTCACTTATATGTGAATTATTTTTCTTCCCTGCTTTGTGTTCAGTTTTGTTTTTAAATCATCTAGAACAAATATTCCATCTCAGTCTGGTTTGGTGCCATCTAGCATAACTGGGCCTCGGCGCCTCATTCTGCTTCCGTCTGCCGCCTGGTGATACGGAAGTTCACCCCAGTGCCTGTAGAAGAGCGGCTAGAAGAGGACGTCAGCTGCCAGAAGTTATGCCAGTGAACGGAGATTACATCAGAAGCCCAAATGTTTAAATTTGGAATTATTTATTAAAGTTTTATGTCATTTACAAAAGTGATAAAAATAGGACTTTAAAAGCAAATGTTTTTGTTTCATCAATGATAGACTAAAGAAAACAGTGGAAGTTATTGACCAAAATACTTTTTAAAATCCTTAAATAATGATTCAGAAAACAGTAATTATGATCATATTATCTGAGATTTTTCTGATCTTCAGGAGAATATAAGTTTAGAGATAAGAGTGTTTCTGGGGATGGATGAATATTTATTTATTTTTACATTTATTTATGAATAAAAGTTTCGTTCAGCATTTTGAAGTAGAAAGCAGGTTTTTACTACATTGATAAGAATAAGTCAGAACTCTAAGCACAACTGTTTCAAAAATACATGGATTTTTGTGTGAAACCTATAAACTATAGATTTTGTTATCATATCTGGTCATGCTGTAAAAAATTACTTCGATGTCTCTGAATACCATTTGGCAATAAAAGGAATCAGGAACCCTTGAGAAGTGACTGGTTTTAGGTCTGAGGCAGGAAACGTACAGGTTGAATGTGGAACATCTAGTCATACTAGAAGCAGAGAGGTTATCAAGGACAACTAGAACCTTGTCAAAAGAACTCAGAAGCCAGCTTGAATAAACTCTTATAAGCTTCGTACATCAAGAAGTATAACTGCAATGGGTTGGAACATATCCTTTATGTTCAAGTCCATGAATTAATAATTATACTTCAGAAAACTAAAACACCTCATTGGTCATGTTTGGAGAGTATGGCACAACTAGTTCGTTGTTTTGCAAACTGGTAAACAGAAAAAGAATCACTCCTGCCTTTCCTATGTGATTGGTAATGCAGAGGGAAATATTTTGTAGATTATCCCAGCTAATAAATCAAGAGTGGATGATAGAATTTCACTTGGACGTTTCTAATGAATCATTGGATCTAAGCAGATATCATCGGTGGCTGACAATATCAGAGAAAGAGTCAATCCCACATGGCGTGCCTCCTGATGGAAGTTCAAACAGGGTGTGTGGTAGTCTTGGCACAACCATTTGACCCCATTAGGACTTGAATTAGAGCAAGCCTCTGGTTGGAATTACCAACTATAGAAATGGAAAGGAAGGAGAAACATGTTAAAACACACTAATGGATGCAAGAACAAAAATAATCCAGATTATGGAAACTCTACCTAACAACCCAGTTCCTTCAACTATTAAAAAAAAAGAAATTGTATGGAAACGGAGAACCTATACAAAATTTAAAGAACATATTAGAGAATCACAATGTATGAACCTTATTTGAATCCAGATTCAAACAAACTGAAACAGAATTATAAGACATTGAAATGCATGTTTGATATTAAGTAATTATTTTTATTTTTAGATGTGATGATAGTTTTGTGGTTTGGTCTTTGTATGGTAATATTCTTATTTTTCAGAAACATACAGTGAAATATTTATAGGTGAAATGATGTGATGCTTAGGATTTACTCCAATAATCTGGCTTAGGAAACAAGGGGTAGAATTGCAGAGGGGAATTGATGGAAGTGTGAGTGAAACGAGATTGGTCAGGTATTAATAAATATTGAAGCCAAGAAGTAAACTTAACTGGTTTGACATTTTATTCTCTCTGCTTTTACATGTATTTGAATATTTCTAAAATAAAAATTAATGCTTATGTATAATATATACACACACATATATATTCTACACAATAGGTAAAATTGCAGAGTTTCGTCAGGGTTTAAATTTTAAAAAGAATCCTCTATCATTACGCACCTATAAGAATGGCCAAACTCTGACATTTACAAGTACTTGTAATGAAATTACTGTGAAATAATGAATAAAGTTAAAAAACTACTCTGATGTACCCTGTTATAGACCTGGTAACTTTTTAATACCACACAGACTTATGGTCAAAAGTGAAGCTCTAAATTGTAATTTAAATTAGGAGTCTCAGAACCTCAGGAACTTTTGGATCTGGTTGGGAAGATATAAAATGGTACTACATGAAAAGTATATGAAATTTAATTATTGTATAATTAATATTTTAATAATAATTTAATATTAAGGCAAATATGTAGAATAGAGAAAGAGAAAAGAGCTTAGCCAGAGCAAGACTATTCCATCCCCTAAAGCTCTGCCAGGGACCCCAATCTTAGATAGGTTACTTATGTTTCTGTGTTAATTGTACTCATGTAGGTGAATAACTTGAGTTTTTGGTTTTTTTTCCTAGTTGGGGAATGGCAGTCAATGTGTATTCTACCTCGATAACCCAAGAGACTATGAGCAGACATGACATCATTGCATGGGTCAATGACATAGTATCTTTAAACTACACAAAAGTGGAGCAGCTTTGTTCAGGTAAGAGATTATCTTTTAAGGATTTGTCTAAGTGTTTCCTGTCTATCACGTAGAATGTGATTTTATGAACATAGATGATATATTTTGAATAGGAAGAATATTGATAGATAATTAAAGGGAAAAAGCTCGGGTGTAACAAAAGAACATGTCTTTGGGGTGGTGGTAGGGATGTTGATGAGCCTCTAAGAATGTAGAGCCCTCCTGAATGGTCTCTTGCTGGAGCTTTGAAATGCATTCTGTCTCCTAGCCTTTGTTCTGTCATCCTCTGTCGGCCAACATACTTACCTCATGAAAACACAGATTGAGTCTTGCAACACGCCTCCTTAAAAATCTCAGGTTCCCCGTTGTCCTTCCTGGGATGAACTTCAAACTCTCTTCCAGGGGCTGATGACATTGTTTCTGTTCTGCCTGCCTCCTCCCATCTTCTCCCTTTCATTCTCCACATCCCTCTCCCTTATACCTCAGCCCCACAAAATACTCTTTGTTCCCTAAAGACTCTTCCTTTTGCATCTCGTAGCTCTTTTTCATGCTTCCTTTGCTAAGAAGGTCTTTCCCCTCCTTTTTGTTTGTGGGAAAATCCAGTTCACACTTTAAAATCCGGCTTACCTGCCAACCCTGCTGTGAAGTGTTTCCCCAGCCTCCCGGCTCCGTGGTGTTCCGGAAATGCTGTGCCCATCCCTCTGGAATAACACTTGCCGCTCTGTGTTAGAACATCTAACTCTTACTGCCCCTAAAGGTATGCGAGTCCTTGAACACAGGTCCCCATTTTATTTTTTGTTGAATGCTTGCAGTTGTCCATACCTGGTGTAAAGTAGGTCTGTAAAGAATGCATGTTGAATTAAACTTGCGTAAAAAATAAGATTTGACTTTAATGATAATGTAAGGGCATGGTATAAAAACATGATGCTAGTAGGGCGGTGCCTGTGGCTCAAAGGAGTAGGGCACCAGCTGCATATACTGGAAGTGGCGGGTTCAAACCCAGCCCCAGCCAAAAACTTCAAAAAAAAAAGAAAATGTTGCTAGTGAAGTAATTCATTCTTTGAGTCCTGTATTTATCAAATAAATAGTTCTCCTTTGGAAACAGGGATTATTTTCTTCTTGTAAACTAAATAGATAAAAAGATATCCTCCTTGCCTCTGGCTCTAGCACAAAGAGAAAATGTTACGGCAGTGTACTGGTGTGAAATTCCCATGAGCCAGAATAGATATGAAGGACTTACCAATGTTAGCTGATGCAGTGGTATTGAACCTTCTTCTGTCTTTCTCAGGGGTCATGTGTGGAAGAAAGATTTTGTGCAATGCCTTCAGAATTCAGAAAACCCCCGTAGTCACTCTCAGATCATGTCTGAGTTCAGCACCCACCAATTTAGGTATTCTCCCTTTGCCGGGTGTGGATTTGATCAGAATACCATAGAAGACTGACTTTTAATATTAATGACATCTGTTCCCCTATGATGATTTTCTCCATTGGGAAGACAGTGATGGGTTGGCTACAACCTGGGCATTTCCTCACCTGCCTCTCTGTGCCTAGGCCTCAGAATGAAGTCCAGTGATTTATGAGGCGAATAGTGGGTGCTAACTAACCAGTTCTTTGAAAAGCAGGCTTAGACCATTTTGATGATGTGTGTGTGTGTGTGTGTGTGTGTGTATGTATATAGCTGATCTACTGAAATGGCTCTAAAAATTACATTCAGAAACAATTCCTATTGTATCTTACTCAAATTCAGATTTCTACTCATTCAGCTATTTCTGTGCTATTCTTGCTATGCATTCTGGAGCTCATTGATAATTTGATTTTTAATTTGCTGGGAAAAAAATAGAGTTTCCCTATTCTTAACAATACCTTTATTAGTGGCACATACCACTTCATGTTGTCATTATTTGTGAAATTGTCTCTTCCCTATCAGTACCTGCTGCACTGTTCCCTCCAAAATGCTCATGTTGAAGATGAATGAACAGCATTTTACAACTTCTGAGAGGCAAAGACAAAAATGTACATGTTACTCACAGAGGGGGTGCATGTACATGTGGATAAGGAGAATGGATTGGTTATCAAGAAAAAGAGACACAGGAAGGAATGGGATAAGGAAAAGGGAAGGACCATAGAGAAAATTCCCAGTCATGAGTCTGAAATGTCAAAGGAACCCGTGAGGAGCTTTTTGTGCAATACCTTGGACAGTTTGGGGCTCATGTAATTTGGTAGAGACAGATAAATAAGAGTGAATTGGAGTAGTTTTTAGATACAGTAGTAGATGTTTTATGAGCAATATACATAACTTTTTCAGAACTTTAAAATGGCTCAGAAGGCAGATTCAACAAAATTTTAAGCAGCATTTGTGAAAGATTGTTATATAGTTGTCATAAAGCCTTGATGCACATTTATAATCATTTGTAGCTGCTTTGCTGCCAAGTGTGGCTTGATAAAAACCTATAGAAGCAATTTTGATCACCACTAAATAGGTGAAATTTTGATTAGGGTAAGTTGCTGGCTTCCTAAGGTTACAAGGTTGACAGTTCAGAAGAAGAAAGCACATTTAAAGATTTGAGCCCTGCATTTCTTTCTGAAACATGTTTCTTGCTGAAAAAGAAATTTGTTAATCTCCATAGTAGAGAGACAGGTCTTTTATTTTTGACAGTAATTTCCTCAAAGTATGAGCTGTGGCCCATATGCATAGTCACGTGGGGAGCTGCTGTAAAAGCACAGGCTTGGGTTCCTTGACCTATAGGTACCTCTGAGTGCAAAGCCTAGAAATCTACATTTAACGCAGCCCACTATACCTTTCTGCAGAAGGCTAGAACTTACAGTACAATTTTGAGAAACCCCAAACCACTAAAATGAAGTTAAATTATCCAGAACCTATCTGGAACTTCCCTTATTTGTAATTTAATCTGTGACTTTTGTCCTCAGCAATGACATTTCTCGGGAGGAAGCTATCTTTCTTTCTATTTATTTATTTATGAATTTATTTATTTATACCTTTCATTATTCTAGAAGACATTTAAGGCAGTTTGGACCGTGTTATTAGAATAAGAACAAAGCCAAATATTGTTGATCAAGTGATTTATCCTCTTTACCCTTATGAGTAGTCAAATTTCTTGGATAATTTTTTTCAATATTTAATGCCTTTTAGTTTACTGTGTGGGATTTTATTTTAGTGGTGTGCTCTGGAAAAACATACACAAATTACCTTCACATGTTTAAACTTATTATTTTTTCTTGTTCTGCAACATTATTTCTTATTCTGTTTCTTAAAACTTTAGGCTCTGATCCTGGTGATTCCCATTTTGCATTTTTTTGTTGTATTAATTCCCTTTTTTCTGTTTCCAGCTTAGAGATCTCCATTTAGCTCAATATTAAAACTATCATCACCTTTTCTTTAGCTCACAAACAGCTGAAATGCTACCTCATTTTGGTGTTGCATTTGCTTCAATATTTTCTGCCTTTATACTCTATAATATTGTATCTCATTTGTTTCCATGTAATTATTTTCAAAAAGCTCTTTAATGGAAAGATGGTATGAGAAGATAGACACTGGAAATACATTATATTAAGTTGCAAAATAGTAAAAACGACTCACTTATGTCTCCTTTTATTTTATCCCAGGGACGCAGCCTTATGAAAATTTTCTTTGAACATTAAATCTGGGTCATGTAATTTTATGTATATTTAGTTTGCATTTATTTCTTGTGAAAAGCAGCCTTTAAGCTTCAAGTTAAAAAGTGGGCTATATGAGCAGAAAGCAGACTATCAATGCCTGTGCTTTGGAATGAGTAATAGTGTGAATTTCCTGTGGTGGGGTAGGGGTGAGGGGATACATTGAACCACATGTAACATCAGGTTAGTTTAGCTTTAGAAATATTTTTTATTTTTTGTTCTATTGCTTAATAAATTTATAGGACTTTTAGGGGGGTAAGGGATATGTTGTTTCTACTTTAGTTAATCAGCCCAAACTAATTTACTAGATGTTTCATTAGGTAGTAACAAGGGTGAATGGGCAGCATGATGCTAAAAATCTCTGAAAACAGTTGAGCAACTTCAGATACTTTAGTGGAGATGATGAAAGAGAAGATAGTCTGCATGGAGGAAGAAGGAAAAAAAATGAGAAGGGGAGTGGGATAGAGTAGAAGAAACTACCTTTTCCTTTTCCTCTTCCTCATCCCTCACCCCTGCCCTGACACATCAAGCCATCTTTGATATTTCTTTCTACATCCTTTCTCTTTGTCTGGATCCTCTCCGCAGGCTGGGGCTAAGCAGCAAAGCCAGTGGGTCCCGTGCTGGGTCTTTGTCTGCTACGTGCCTGGCTGTGACTCTCCCACCCAGCGGGAGGCTAGCACAGCCTGCTCTTTCCCTTTCCTCTCTGTGCACCTTCCCTCCCTCCTTCCCATTCACGTCCCAGGACCGGCAAATGCCTGATTTATGGCACAGGCTGAGGGACAGTCCGCATGCAGAGTGGGCAATACCTGCACTGTCACTTTACCCGGGAATGCCACTCTGCTGATTAAGAGCTCAGTTATTTTCTGGAGCATGTTAGCATTTTAATACAATGTTACTTGAATTAAGCCATTTTCAAATGAAAATTTTAGGTATTTTCTGACTGGCTTAAAAAAAAAAAAGATAGAAAATGATTAGGGTTTGATTCAGTTTCAATTTGTGCTTCTCCAAATTGATTCAAGCTTTGTCTTAGATCAGGTTTCTGATATTTTGTTCTTCTGGGAACCTTCTGAACTTGGCTGATGATAATCATAGTCCCATTTACAGTTCTGGGATCATGATGACTCTGTGGAAGGGGCGAGGATAGACAGTGTACTCTGGGATTCACATACATGTGCCCATGTGTGGTACAGGTGCTCTGGGCTCTGCCCTGATGCAGTTGTCCCTGACTGAGGCCAGCAAACTGTTCTTCTGACCATTTCTGGCTACAGATCTGAGCTGTTAACTAGGTTGATCCCAGCCTAGCATAGCATCCCCTGTGCCTCCTCCCTCCTGACCACAGAGACCTCTGTCAGGACAGGTTAGTGATGAAATCAGCTCAGAGTCTAAATTTAGTAGGGCTTCTCTTATTGGCTCTCGGATGTTGAAACCAAGTAAGGATATTCTGTCAGTGTCTGTAAGCCCAAGAGTTTACTTGACTTTAGAAATCACAGTGTTATTTTCTGTACAAAGGCTGCATCATCTCAGATTATATTCTTGTTGGTAGAGAGATAACTAATATAGTGAAATATTCTCCATACTTGGGATGTATTACATAGAGAGTTTTTGTTTTTTGGCTTTTTTGCTGAAACAGGTTCTCTCTGTAATTATTTGACTTGAGTTAATATTAAAATCAGATCAGGTTCAGCATACCAATTCACTGGAGAAGGAGGCAAAAAAGGAACTGGGTAATTCGGGGTACAGTTGTAAAACACCCAAGTGTCTTCACTAATGCACTGATCAAAAGGGAGTTTATTTTTTGAGCAGAATAGCAAATATATTGGGGTTTTTTTTCCCTTCCAGATTTGTTTATTTACTTATGTCCTGATGCTTTGCTACTAAAGATAAACATAAACTGGTGTTTTTATTTTTGTTGGGATTGTTTGTGTACTGCCTTTTGTAATGCAAAGTGCCATAGTGAGGGAAAGTGTATATGCATTCACCTTCATTTGCCAAATGCTCCTATAAATTTTGTTGTATGGATGGTATAGCTTGGAAAGTGATCAGCTGCTCTTCACTTATCTCATTACTGCATTCACTTGTGCCAGTTTAGTTTTATTTAATGAATATGTTTTGAGCATTCCTTTCAGCTAGGCTCTGGGGAAACCAATACAGCAAGGTGCTGTTCTCTAAAAGATTAGAGACTACACTGGGGTGATTGCTGTTTGAGGGGGACATTGGGATGCCCAAAGGAGGAAGTAGGTATGAAGTAAATGAAGGGAGGTGGGGACATAGGGAGTCAGTGGAGAAAGACTTTCTTTCCAATTCTTTGGGAGTACTTGGGTGCTCCTGGAGGGTTGAGAATGGTCATAGTTTAGGGAGCATGTCAGAAATGCTCTCCTCCCTTCTGAGCCAGATGGAGAGACTAGTGGGTAAGATAATGTGTGGGTTTGGGGGACTTAGTCTCATCTACCCTAACAGGCTCTCCAAGCTAGCTTGGCCTTTGTCTTATGATATAGGGACTCTGGTCATTGAAAGGCACGTGTTTTACAAGGTATAGACAGCCCTTGAGTACATGAAGCATGTTGTCTTTGCTAAGAGAAATATGAACAATTTTCCTGATGATCTCATCATGTGAGTATTGTGAAAATTGTTTGTATACTACATGTTTGAAGCAACTATGCATACATGTGGCTTGCTAACTTCTTTGGAAGAAAGAATGCAACAGATATTTTTAAATTCCATAAAGCCAAACATCAGTGTTATATTCAGGTCTCTAACTGGACAAGTGTCATGTGATTTCAGTTACCCCTTTTCTCAGGAACAGATGTGTACATCTCTGCATCCTGTTCTTACCATTTCTACTGGAGTCTCTCCTGGGTAGTGATGAACATCGTAAATGAAGGAGAATGAAAAATTGGCTAAGGAAAATTGATCACCTAGAGCAGGCGTCCTCAAACTTTTTAAACAGGGGGCCAGTTCACTGTCCCTCAGATACTTGGAGGGCCGGACTATAGTTTAAAAAAAAACGATAAACAAATTCCTATGCACACTGCACAAAGACGTCCTAACTTCAGGGAAAAAAGGCCCTACTAACTGCAAAAAAAAAAAAAAAAATAGACCTCTTAACTTCAAAAAAAAAAAATCCTAACTTGTTCTTAGCTCAGTCCTCAGGCAACAGCAGGCTCTGCACAGGCAAGTTCGTGACTCCTCCAATCAAGAGTCTCAGTCTCACCCGAGACTGAGAGGAGGAGTCGAGAGACAGAGAGAAGGAGGGAAGTCGGAGAGTGCGGTGCACATTCCGCACATGCACACTGCGGCCTGGGGCGAGTCGACTGTGAAGCAGCATGGCAAAAACACCCGGCAGGGAGAGACAGAGAGAAGGAGGGGCAGGGAGAGACAGAGAGGAGAGGAGTCGGACAGTGCAGTACACATTCCACACGTGTGCACTGCGGGCCAGGACAAGTCAGCTGCTGAGGCAATGGCGGCAAAAATACCTTGCAGGCTGGATAAATTACCTCAGCAGGCCACAGTTTGAGGACCCCTGACCTAGAGTGTAATTATTTCTTTGAATGTTGGCAGTAGATCTCCTTAACAAAATGTCAAGAAACATATAATCACAATAAACTTAATACAGTGCTATCTACCGGAACAAAGCAAATTGGTAACATATTAGAAACAGGATTGGTGGTTGCCTTTGAAAATTCTCAGTAAGCTCAAACAATGTAATAATTTTGGAATTTGTACCAGGCAGTACCATCAGTTAAATCCTACACCTCCATCTCTTCCCCCACCCATGTGGGAAAATTCCTAGATGTCACAGATGAATGCAGTGTTCAGGGTTCTTATTTGGTACATCAATAATTCACAAATCCTGTTATATCTACTCTATCTACTTTGGTTTATCAGTAATTCACAAATTCTGTTATATGTACTTTATCTATTATAATAAGACCCTGCTGAGTTTTACTGGCCTAAAAACCACAAATGGATCAGTGGTTGTGATCTAGAGGTGAGAAGTGTATCAAGAGATGGGTCATCAAAAGAAGTCTAAAGTAAAAAAAAAAAAAAAAAGGAAGAAGAAGTCTAAGGTAGATGCAATTGGTGAAGGTGATGATGACGGTAATGTTAACAAGTCTCAAAACCTTGGCTTTGACTTTTGTGCCTGGAGCCCTAAATCCATGGCCCCAGGGTTCTTGGTAAGGGTGGTGGGAAACTTTGCTGGAGTCTAAGGATGAGGTGGGTTTTAGGACCCATTTACAGTTGATAATTCTAACTACAGAAGATTTAGAGCCCCTTTTAATTGGGTCTCCATTTTATGATAAGTGCTTACTTTTAAAACACATAATGACGTGTTTATTTTGAAATCATTTTCTAAAGTCAATAAAAACCAATATCTTAATAGGAAAAAAGAGTATGTCCCAACACACTTAAAGTTATTTTGATTTTTCTTTTTTTTTTTTTTTTTAATGTGGTCACTCAGTTCTTTAATGTATTTCAGGTAATGTGTCTCAATGAAGTCACACAGTGGGAGTCATTTTTGTAAGTGGCCAGTTTGTGCAGTTACAGTAGTGACTGATTTACACCATTTTCCCTAGTGTAACGCACACTCCATGCATTCAACCCACTCTCCCAGTCATCACAGTCTGGTTGTAAGGGTTCTCAGTTTCTCAACATGTTCCCTCTCCTCACGAGATTGGAGAAGAAAGTATTTGGCTAAATTTTTAAAGCCACAGCATCACGGTCAAAGTACTAAAACATGGACAGGCAGACATAAGAGGTTAGAGCTCCAGGTTGAGCTGGCAGGTGATGGCAGCCTCTGAGTCCTGGTGGTAGTTCTGGTGCACATGCAAGGGGGACACGATTCTCATGCTGGTTGCTGAGGAGAGGCGGTGGCGGCTGCAAGCGCTTGAGTGGTGGCCTTGGGGGGGCCTTGGAGTGGTCAGAGGGCACAGTGAAAAGATGTTGGAGGGCTGGTTGTGAGCGGCCAGCCAGGGTGAGGGACAAGCACCAGGTTCCATCCAAACACTGTTGAAGCCGGTCACATGGTGACTCTTGGTGTAGAACATTATGTGGTTTCATTCTTCAAACCTGAGACCAGGGATTCAGCATAGAGAGAAATTCTGACAACACCAACACGTTCTACCTCCTACCAGGGTACTGCCCCTTTGTAGTGGTACTACCACCATCCATGGATGTTGGGCTGACACTTATGTAACAAGATGAAGAGAGTCCAGCTGCCTGTCTCTGGTACTACCCTCTCCTCATGAGATTGGAGAAGAACCCCTCATTGGCAAAATTCTTCAAAGCCACATCATCATAGTCAAAGTAGTAAGACATGGACAGGTAGACATAGTAGGTGTAGAGCTCCAGGTGGAGCTGGCAGATGATGGCAGCCTCTGAGCCCCGATGGTAGTTCTGATGCACCTCAGACCCTCACAAAGGTTAAGTAGCACAATAACAACTCTGTCAGGTCTGTGAAATCACTGTCTGATATTTGTACTTGGGTTCTTGGTCTACAGCTTCCCAGGGAAGCAGTAGGTGCAAAGTGCACTCTTCCATTTTCTTCCAAAACCATGACTTTTTGTTTTCCTTTTCAGTTTTCATTATCGTTGGTGTACTCAATGTGTAGCTCAACATAACTCTTCTACTTCCTATGTGGCCAAGAGAAGCCAAAAGGTTGGACACCCCTGGCACTGAGGTCAGGAATGTTACAACTTCCCAGATAGTCTGATATTTCCCATGGTCTTCATAAATAACTGGAGCTTTGAGGACATAAGTGGACACAGTGCCTATCTTGATGTTAAGACAGGACGTTCAGAGAGACATGTACCTTTTAAATCAAGGTTATTCTGTCAGGTCTGTGAAATCACTGTCTCACATTTGGGCTCAGGTTCTTGGTCTATAACATCCCAGGGCAGCAGTAGGAGTAAACCACAGTCTTCCATTTGCTTACAAATCCATGACATGTGCCAGCTGATGTCAGGATTCAAATCCTCCTTTTGTGGCTTTTGGGAGAACAGAATGGCTTTGAGATCCTGTTGATGTGACACAATGTACGGATCAGGGAGAAACCTGACCTTTTCTCTTCGGTTGGTTCACTTGAGATTGAGGCAGGAGGATCGCTGCCTCCCAGAAGTTTGAGATTGCAGTGAGCTATGATGACACCATAGCACTCTTTTTAAATTCCTTTTTTTAAAAAAGTTTACATGACTTCCTCTTTGAGAAGGTATGCTAAGATAGGGGCTTTAAGCAGAGTGAAAAGAAACCTTGGCCTGTTGAACGAGGAAATCTCTATTTTGATTTTTCTAAAGATGTCAGTTACTTTACATGATAGATACATTCTGTATGAAATATTATTTTGTATTTATATTGCTGTTTTTTTCTTTTCCTTTTCTCTTGTCAGTTTAAATCATCTAAAGACTTAAACAGGAAGAGTATAAATTTGGGAGAAAACAGTCATTTCCTTTTATAAATGAATTTATGATTGCTTAAGCACCTCATATGTTTATTTGAGGAAAGACTTAAGAGTTGGCAAAACCTGCCAAAGATTTTCAGCAGATAAACCAGAGGATCTTAGGAAGTGTTCATACCCTTTCTTCACTAGTAGGAAGCCAAGGACTTCATTTTGTTCTTTGGTTCCTTGACCCTTGAATCTAAAACATGCATTTTGGATATTCATATTTTATATCCAAAAGAGTCCAATTCAAGCCTATTCATTTTTATAGTTCTGTTTATTTTAACCAGGCACATAATACCTAGTTTTGTATTTTAGAGGTAGAATGATGTCATAATGCCTCAGCTTTTTTATATCTCTCTCAACTATGCCTTTTAATTGTATTATTTAATTCATGTAACATCTCTGTGAAGAAGAAGAATAGGAACTTTTGTTTAAAATTTTGAGACAGAGTCTCACTGTCACCCTGGGTAAAGTGCCATGGTGTCACAGCTCACAGCAACCTCAAACTCCTGGGATCAAGCGACCCTCTTACCTCAGGCTCCCAAGCAGTTGGGACTACAGGCGCCTATACTAACACCTAACTATTCCCTTCCTTCCTTCCTTCCTGCCTGCCTTCCTGCCTGCCTGCCTTCTTTCTATCTTTCTTTCATTTTTTTAGTAGAGAGGGGATCTCATTCTTTCTCAGACTGGTCTCAAACTCCTAAGTTCAAGCAATCCACCCACCTCAGCCTCCCAGAGTGCTAGGATTACAACTGTGAGAGGCCTTTACATATTCATTTCCTATTTCTATGCTTCTAAGGAAGATAAGCACATCTTCTAGAATGAGTTCATTACAAGCTTGGTCCCCCAAAGGACTTATTCATCGAAGTATCACTGTTTTCCATATATTTATTTCTGTTCAGGAAACCTGTATTGTAGTAACCTTGCTAAGAGGCTCCATCAATACTTTTTCAACCCGTTCTATGAGAAGTTGATATTTTCTGAGTCCTCTAAAAAGAGGTGTGATAATGCAACATTTAAGAGTAGTCACCATTTCCTGTTCAATTCTGTCCCCTTGTTCCCATGTCTGTTTCCCAGCTTCACCCAGAGTCCAGTTCCAAACCTTTTCTGGATGGAAATTGTAGATCTGCTGATGGTTATGGTAGCAGACACTGTGCTAGCTCAGTAGAAAGATGAATTGGACACCACCCCCAATCTTAAACAGCTACTTGCTAATCAACCTGGAAAGACAGCTAATTAACATGCAAGTCAAACTGCTGTTGGGCTTCCCCTCTACTTCTGTGCTGAGAACAGCAAAGTTTCATAAAGGAGATGATGTTTATAAGCTTTTGAAGTTTCTATTTATGTGTAAAAGATGACAAAAGGACATGTTAAGCAGAAGAGATTTGATCAAGGCAGAGAGAAGGTGCAGTGTTTCATGCAGGTACACGTGTAAGACTTCTGTGCATTATTAGTATTCAAAGTAGCAAAAGAGGACAGTAATGCTTCACGTAATAAGTGCTGCATTCAAAGAAAGGAAAGATTATTTCCATCTAAAAAAGCTTTTTGTCTTACCCTTGTTTCGGGTCTTTGGCCAAGCAACCATGCAAATTTTGTGGATGGTCAATAAATATTTATGAAGTTGAATTGAATTGAAATGCCATTCAAACTACATTTTTAATATGGCTAGGATTCAGGCAGTGAAGAGGAAGATAGTGAGTTGATTAGAGCTACCATTTAGATCATCTTGATGTTCTGTGCATTGCTTTATTCCTGAATCAGCAGATTGAGTACCTATAATGTGTCAGATGGTGAGCTAGGATCTAAGGATATATACAACAAAAGCACTGATCATACCCAATTAGAACCTGTCCTTTTATGACCCATGTTCTTTTTGACATATTTCTATTCAGAGCATCCAAGTTCCTTTTTCTCAGCTTTCCTGAGTACAAAGCAAATGTAGAACACAGTCCCTGGACAGAAGTAGACAGGCAGCCTGTCTTACCAGCAGACAGATTAGAACACTCACAGGCAGTGTGTGCATGACGCTGTCTGAAGTATTAGCAGCCCATCTTGTTCCTACACAATTAAGATCATCAAGCCAAACATCTCCAGATTGTGCTGGTCTTTTTTTACAACAACACATTATATTTCAATATATTGAAAATATTGTAATATAATTTTTATGCCATACAATTCACCATTTTAAAGTATACAGTTCAATGATGTTTTAGCACATTCATTGAATAGTGCAACCATCACCATAGTTATTTTTAGAACATTTTCATTGCCCTAAAAAGAAACTCCATACCCATTAACATTCACTCATCATTTCCTCCCAAACCCCCAGGCCTGGGCAACCACTAATCTACTTTCTGTCTCTGTAGATTTGTATTTTGGGGGCATTTCTTCCATGTGTGCATTTAAGCATTGATTGACTAGTTTCCAGTTTAGTGCTAAAGTACATGTGGTATTTGTTTTTCCATTCCTATGGGACTTCACTTAGAACAGTGGTTCTCAACCTTCCTAATGCCACGATGTATTTTGATTGTTACAGAGGGGTTGCAGCCCACAGGTTGAATACTGCTGACTTAGAAGAATGGTCTCCACCTCCATCCAGGTTGTTATAAAAGATACTAGATCACCACTGTTTTATGGCTTAGTAGTACTCCATGGTATACATATACCATATTTTGTGAATCCACTCTTGTACTGATGGGCACTTGGCTAATGTCCACATCTTTGCAATTATGATTTGTGCTGCTATAAACATTCAAGCGCAAGTGTCTTTTTTTATAATTTTTTTTCCTTTGGGTAAATGCCAAGTAGTGGGAGTGTTGGATCAAATAGTAGGTCTACTTTTAGTTCTTTTTGAGTCTGATACTCTCTAAAAGAAATCATTTATAACCAATTTTCTTTTCTGAATTGTGTTTTTAAAATTATAGCGCATTAGACATGTAGATTATTAAAAAGAGTGTCAGAGATCACTGTAAAGGGTTTGGTTATGTTGAAATTGCATACCTGGAAACAGAATATAGGATTGCTTGGCCAGTCTTAAAGTCACCATCCCTTTTCAGATTGGGTTTTTTCCCCATCCTGAAAGAATGTTGTAATTGCGACAGATAGAAAGTTATCTGTCTTTTCTTTGTCCCTTCCCTTCCAAGGGTGTGCTTTTACCCAAGTTTTAACACTCATAAGCGTTTTATGACCAATTATTTGATAGTAAGAAGCTTATACGTGTGAAACTAATGCCAGAGCCGTTCCCTGCAGTTTCCCTTAACATTCTGCCTTCGGAGGATCGTCCTCCACTTTTGTTTCTCCTAGATTACATTTGTGGGACAGCTCTAGGAAGAACTATAGAAAACTGTAGAAGCAGCCAAATTTTAATGAAAACATGTATATCAGTTTTAACCCTATACATAATCATGTTCAAATCCCCTATTGAAAAAATCTATAGAACTTCTTTTCTGTTTCTTATTCTTTTTTAATTTTTGTTATACCATTCTTTTATTTCTACTGTTGTCCTATGATTGAATTCCTCAAGTAAATACTGTATATTTCTCATACTAATTTGGAATTCTTCTAATGCTAGATTGTGCTTAGAAAACAGAGGATCTTCTGGGTTAACCTGGGAAACATAAAGAAAGCAACTAACTATAGAATAGTATTCTGTTATATATTACAATCTGTGTGAATGTTAGACGGTAGCTATTTGTGAGTTCCTCTTTAAGGGCTGAGGGCTTCCTTGGGTGCCATGCCTGGCTCTCAGGGCTGTCTCCAGCCACAAGGGAGCTGCATGGGGAGGAGCGCCCTCCTCTGGAGAGTGGCAGTAAGGAATATTATTGGTGTGAGTAAGAGCCGGTGAACTGGATTCAAAGGAAGTTTATGAGTATGAAGCCCTCACCTGCAATCTTGGGGAGAAGGTGAAATGGTTTCAATCTGGGGAAGAACCCTGGAACACCCAGTCACTAGTTCCAGGGATTGTGACCTCAGCCACAAAAAGAGCAACCTGAGAAAAGGGTGCATTGTATAGACAGACTGTAGTCTCGTGCTGGTCCATTCATACCACTGTCTTTCACACTATATACTTAAAGCCTCTTCATTGTCTGCTGGAGTTACAATCTGTGTGAACTTGGTATCTGCAGTTAATGCAGTAGCCTGGTATATATAACTGTTGATAGAATGATGTATTACCTTGGTATTTACCCAAAGGAAAAAAATCATAAAAAAGATACTTGCACTTGAATGTCTATAGCAGCACAAATCACAATTGCAAAGATGTGGACAAAACCCAAGTATCCATTCAATACATGAACAGATTCACAAAAAAGTGGTGATCTAGTATGTTTTGTAACAACCTGGATGGAGCTAGAGACCATTCTTCTAAGGGAAGTCTCAGAAGAATGAAAAAACAAATACCGCATGTACTCAGTACTAAATGGAACTGAACAGTCAGCACTTAAGTGATCAACTATGATTCTATAGAAATTCCCTGAGAAAATGGGAAGTGATCAGTTTTAGTTTTCTTCCCCTTAATTTATTTCCCTTAACAGTAGACATGTTCTGAAAATTGGAACTTAATAATGACATAGTGTCGGCACTCTTCTCTAAACACACTTGTGCCTAGAAATCAGCATTGAGCTGTTTACTAAATTAAATTAAGCTCCTTTTTCTTCCCCCAGCATTTAAAGCCTTGAGCAATCTGGCTGCAATGCACCTTCCCAGCATTTACTCACACAGCTCCCCTACCCGTAACCTACTTTTGCCCATTGCCCAAATACAACTTTTACTATATGCCATGTTCCCCTGTCTTTCCTTTGAAGGCCATCTCAAATGCCGCATTCCCTCATTCCTCCTGATCAATAAGAGGTGAGTTCTCTCTACTCTCAATTTTCTAAGCTTTACAAAGCCTTATAGTTTTGTAATAAACTTATAAGGTCATTGAGTATTTCTTTTAAGCTTTTAGCATTAGGAGTTAAGCTTCTTGAGAACTGAAAATGATTGTGTAAGCTGGACTTGATTTTATCGGTTTAATGACATTGATTACTCTTTCTTGGATTTTTATTGAGCACGAACTAACTCCTTTTAGTATTTAGGTATCTATACATGTAGTTTAGCACTTCTAGTTTTATGTTTTTCTGTTTTATTCCATGTATATTTCTCTGGTCCCAGGACTTGGTTCTTTAAGAGTAAGATCATATTCATCAATAAGTATTTGTTGGTTTATTGATTTTTTGTTGAATAATAAAGTCACATCTCTCTGTGTCACTTACAGATGGGCATTTCTTTAAAGGTGACCTAGAACCACAAAAATTAGATAGACTGTCATCTTTGCAGATTCTTAACCTGCTACTCAGGCTTGTCTTAATTTAAATCTTTCTTTTTACACAATCATGTACTTCACTATTTTTTTAAACCCTTCTGTCCATTAAAGAGGTAGCACAAACAAATGTGTGAGAATTCCTGAGCACTTGTAGAGAAGCTGTACCGCTGATAGTATGGCTGTATGAAGCTTTCTCTTTTTGTGACCCTAATAAGAAAACTGACCCCTACAGAATGGGTTTCATATGTATCTTTGTATCTTGTTTTTCATTTATAGTAAAGGTTTTATGCCTCCTTTCCTCCTCTGTCTGGAATGCCAAATTCTAACTTTAGCTCTTTTCTCATACTGTAGCCTCTGGGACATCTCACTGCCAACTTCAGTATCAGACTCCCTAGGAGCCAGTGACATTTTGTACCGCACACCATTCCTGCTCAAGCTCCGAGGGCCTCTCCCACTTCCTTCATTCTTGACTCCTGTGTAGAAACTGAATCTTATTGTACAAAGCAGGATATGTTAGACAGCTTGTTGTGGTAAAATTTGACGAGCACATTGCCCTGAAAGAAATCACTGGTTTTACAGAAACTGGGCATGAGACTGAGCATCTGGCACTGGATCATTGATTAGCTGATGAAAAAAAATCTTTATCACTAAGATAATTCCTTATTTGCCATTTAAAAATTTTTTTTTCAATTGTCTGAATCTTTTTCTGTATCATTAGTTAGGTTTGCAGTTTTATATTTTTTTTTTCTTAAAGTATTCATTTGCGAAGTTTAAACCCTGAGAATTATGGGGTAATTATGATTTGCTTAAATAAAACAACTCTAAGTAGAATAGTTAAGCTTCTTTGTAGTGTTCTAGTTTTCAATGCAAAGTTATAATAGTTGATGTCTCTGAAAGTTATTTTTGCAAACACCGCTTTAAAATATCAGCTCCATTTTGTGTTTTGTATATTTCAGTCTGTTATGATCTGCAGTTACTTCTCTGAAATTTACTTTTTAATAAAAATATTGATATCTAAATTTTAACCAGTGGCTACTAAGAGAGAAGAAAATATTATTCCTTCTTCCATGATGTTTCTATGCAGAAGCACCTTCAAATCAACTGAGTACAGTGATTTTAACATGTGATCAATTTTTTCTACAGCATGTCTAACTTTTAATGTTGTTCTGCAGGTTTCCTAATAAAATTCTGATTTAAAGGTGACATTACTTTTTTAAAAAGTATTCTTGGTTCTTTTAGAAGGCACATTATGAACAGAGGGTGCTGATACCTTTAACTGAAATTTCCTGCAACCTTATAAGATTCTTCAAAAGGTTTTATATCATATGAATTAGTAAAAAACAAAAAAACGGACAGTTATCAGATGAAAGACAAATCACGTGGTTTGATAAGGCCTTTTAATTTATGTGCTGATACTCTTAAAAATCCATTTCCTTGACTAGTAATTGCTCGCTTATTTCTTTTTCTATATAAGAAAAGAGAAGAAAATGTCCTTTGACAGCTTGGTCTATGTTTTGAAGGGTAAAGATGGGGTGCTTTTCAGGTCTCTCCATATTCACATAAGTGTTCTCTGTCTCTTTCTATGGGACTGAAGTCTTCCTGCTGGCTATTACTCCTTTCCTCTGCATGGGATCAGTTTGAAAGCTACTTGCCTTTGAGACTTACTTGCAGTCAGAATAAAAGTTTCTGACAATGCCAAGCAGTGGGAAGAAGTAGGAAGCTCAGCTGAAGACCCTGGTAATTCAAAAGAGCAATTTGAGTTGAAGCCAGACTTCTGAACTCTTGATCTTTTAATTTTAGGTTTGTAACTTAGAGAGGGAGTAAGGTAAACACTGTCCTAAATTCCCATCAACAGAGTTAAATAATACTGCAGTAGCTGAAATTATCAAGATGCTCCTCTGCCAGGAATGTGAAAAGATGCCTGTGAAAACAACAGAAAACTACTAATTTAATCATATTTTTGATGGATTAGAGCAGTGGTTCTCAACCTTCCTATGCCGGGGTGTATTTTCTTTGTTACAAAGAGGTCGTGACCCACAAGTTGAGAACCGCTGGATTAGAGCAATGCCTTTGAACTTTAGGATTTTTCAATTCCTTTAAAATATTAATCTTTCAAAGCCCTTCACAATTGCCATTTAAACTCTTGAAACCTTGTATTTGTGTAGGTAGAAAGGTTTCTGCTAATGTGCTGGAAAGAATGTAGTTCTATATTTTGCCTCCTCACTTTCCTCCTAAGTAAGCCCTAGCTTCCCAAAGGGGAATACTTCCTTCAACATGAGGCTTGGGCATTGGTCACAGTTGCAGTTCTGCAGAAACATCAGTTCAAGGAATAAGGCTGATACAAAAATAAATCTGGAGCAATTTTCTGATTATTGAGTAAAAACAAAATTCTAATATTAAAGGAAATATGGTTATGTTGCTGAGTATGTAAATATCAAGATTTGTAAGAGAAGTACATGGAAGATAGCGTCAGCAGAACTGGAATCTAGAAAGGCAGTGTGTGCCCCAGGGGGCATCCTACCAGATACAGCCACTTACTAAGGTTTTATCTTTTATCAACTAGGGCAAAAGATGTGATGGTTAGAAGAGTGCTGGCAAATGTCTTAGTCACTTGAGGATGAGTACCATTGTCTCCTAATTAGTAGAAGTATTGAGTATCAAAAGAGAAATTAGTGACAGCCTGAGAATTAGAAAATCATCTAATTTTAGAGCTTAGACTCTATCCAACCCTGACATTTTGTGGATAAGAATACTGTTGGCTTAGAAGAGTGTGATGACATGTTACAGTTCATTCAAGAAGTGAATTCTCAGATCCAAGGTCCAGCACTGCAGTTCTCTGTGTTCTCTACCACCTTCCCCATTCTCACGGACGTTTCCTTGAGAGAAGAAGCGTTTCTCCAAATCACTTACCTGTAATGATTTCTGTAGTAAAATGTGTGATTGCATAAATATGTCCAGTAAATCAAGGCCATCATGCTTTTCTTCTGACTCTTCAGCAATACCAAATAAGATTATAGAAAGTGGAAAGTTGTAACTAAATCCCGCAGTGATAAAGGCATCTCTGTATAATAGTTTTGGCCTGCTAAAAAATCAGATGGGCAATTTGAGTAGCTGTTCAAGTGACAATGCCAAGCAGAACCCAATATGGCTTGATGTTTTTCCAGCAGATTATGTTGCATTTCTGGAAAAGTGCTGGGAGATTTTTTTTGACAGCAATGAGATATATATATAGAAAGAGAGAAGAAAATAAGATATATATGAGAGAGCAATAAGATGATAGAGATGAAATGCGTATTTTATTTTTATATACATACATATATATGATTACATTCTTATGAGTATATATAATAAATATAAATCACAACTTTGGGGTACATTAATGATATGCTTATACAGCTCAGGATTGTACTATGAATAGGAAAGGTCTAACTAAGACTCCTAACATCAGTCTAAAAGGTTTATGTGTTCTCTTGCAGTTTCTCTTGTAATCACTTACAGAATCATAATCTAAAAAACATTCCAAACTTTCTTTTAACCTTTGAATTTTCACTTATAACTTTCTAAAGGCAATGTAGAGAAGAAGAATTTTTTTTTAATTGAAGTTTAGATTAACATTTAAATTCTACTGTACTGTTCATTAGCTGATAACTTTTTGAGCCTTGTTCCTGTTTTATCTGTAAAACAAGGTAATGATAACAAAAATAACTTACCTCATAAGGAGACTATGGGGTTCCCGAATGCTAAAAATACATGTGAAAGCTGTCACAGATTTTACATAAATGTGAATGATTTCGTTTTTTCTTATAATATATTCCATAAATTAATTAATATTAATATTTACCTGGAAAATTTCTTTTAAAAATATCCATTTATTCTGATGTTACTCTACTCTTGAAGTCCTGGGATCTGAGTAAAAATGAGATTATTTGTCTTATGCTGTTTATGATTTCATAGACTTGAATCATATATACCCTCAGATCTTTTGTGCATGAATGTTCATTTTAGAGCTCTGCCTTCTTCCTACTGTTCCAGTCTTCCAACTGTTCATTTTTTATTCCTGTCACCAAACTTGTCAGTCTTATTATGTCATTTTTGACGTGCAACAATTGAAACCATTTTGGGGGATATAGATGCAGATACTGCAAAAAGACAGAGTTAGTTTCCCTTTTTTCTACTTATTTCCATATCATTTCCAGAATCTTACTGACCTTCATCCTGCAGTAGCACTTTGAGCTGATAGGCTCAGAGTATATCCCATTGTAATTCTTGGTGAACACAACATCCTACAATTTGGATTGCCTTTTTCCTGTGTGATGTCATATTTAACCTTTTGAAGCTTATCTTTCACTTTTCTGCAAATTTGGTCTTTAGAATGATTCATGGTTTATTTAGGTGATTTTTTTTAAAGTGTATACCCCATCACGTCTTCAAAGAATTTATAACAACTCTTCTTGTAATGCCTCTTAGTTGGGAATTTGGTAATGTTAAAATTTTACTGTTTACCAGCCCTTGTTGGGGTTCAGCTTCTATCTCCTAGTCCTTCATTCATTAACGAGACATTTACTGAAGCTCATATGTCAGGTACTGTATTAAATGCATAAATACCAAGGGAACCAAGACAAATAAGACATAAGTACTTTTGAAACTTGCCTTCCAATAAGGGAAGATAAGCCACAGACCAACTATCTTGGTCTGTTTTGTGCTACCATAACAGAATACTTCAGACTGGGTAATTTATAATGAACAGAAATTTATTGGCTCACTAATCTAGAAGCTGGGAAGTCCAAGATCAAGGGAACAGCAAATGCCTTCTTGCTGCACCATTTTATGACTGAAAAGCAAGTAAGAACAAGAAAGCAAGGGTCAAACTTGGCCTTTCACTATGAATCTGATTCCACAAGAATGGCCTTAATCCATTCATGAAGGGCAGAGCCCTCCTGACCTAATCACTTCTTAATGGTTCTACCTCTTAATACTGTCAAAATGGCTATTAAATTTCAACATGAATTTCTGGGGAGGGGGGGATTTAAACCATAGCATTGACATATATGTTAAAACAGACATAAAACAGGTTGTGGTGATAAAGAGTGACTGGAGGGCCACTTCAGATTGCATGATAATGGAGGACTTCTGTGAGGAGATGACATCTAAGCCTTGATGTAAATGGCAAGAAAAAAGTCACAGAATGAACTTCGGGATGAAACTGTGTGTAGCATTCCTAATGTGGGAGCAAACCTGACATAGGAACAAGAAAACCAATGTAAAAGGGGCCTCCTAAAGGAAGTTAGGCAAAAGAGACAGAGGCCTGGGCACAGGGCAGTATAGGCGAGGGAATGAATTTGGGTATTATAATAGTTTCATAAAAAAACCACTGTGATATTCTTAGCAGGGGCAGGATATGGTCTGAATAATGGTAACCTTGATATAATGTGATAAAAGTGACATTCATGCAAAATAGGTCACATTATTGTAAGGGGAGTAAAATAACAACCAAAAAAATCCATTTAGCTGTTGATGAGGAATATGCTGATTTGTGGCAGGAGGAGACTTCTCAGACAGTGACAGTGATTGCTGGATTTTCCAGTTGTTTTTTTTTTTTTTTTTTTTTTTTTTTTTTTTGGGGCCT